>BDUI01005354.1:64083-82766 GCA_002335545.1 Apodemus speciosus
CAGGGTTTCTCTGTATAGCCCTGGCTGTCCTGGAACTCACTCTGTAGACCAGGCTGGCCTTGACTCAGAAATCYGTCTGCCTCTGCCTCCCAAGTACTGGGATTAAAGGTGTGCACCACCACTGACCAGCATGTGTAGTGCTTAATAAATGATCAATAATGGTATTTGTTAAATAATTATTTTAAACCCAAGTGTGCCAATTTTATACCCCAATTTTTAAAAAACACTGTGCACCACGATCTCCTTCATACTGCTTGAATTCCAAGTATCACTTAAAGTTTTTTTTTTAACCTGACCCAAAGTACCTCACTGTCCTTGATATATTACATTAAAACACAGAGTAAGGAAAACTTCATATGATGTGTGCAAAACATTAAGTACTTGCAATTTTGAACAGAGTTCCTTGAAGAAAATGCATTGTATAACTATCACAAATATGAATGAAAAAATAATGCTGTCTATTTTAAACTAAGTGGGAGAGAGAGATTACTGTATACCCGAGAGACAGTATTGTTTATTTTCTTCTGCCTACATATGTTGGGGAAAGTGTTAAAACATATTACTCGGCAAACTTTTGATTTGAAATGACCCACAAGCCATAGGATAATAGTAGCAGAGAGCTCACTGGTGCTATGACCATTCTGGGATATTAAAGTGCTATTGGCATTCATAACTACCAATGTATAAAAATAGCAAATGCTAATAAAATGGCCCAAGTGCTGAGAGATGGCCTGGGTCAACCTTTTGCTTTATGAAATATATAGGCCACTTTGCCTCTTTTGCTGACATCAGAATGCCTAAAGTTTGAACATGTAATTATTCCTTTGCTGTTTATCAACTATCCCAAGCCCCAAATGCACTAAGATGAAACACTATGCCTTTTCAAATTTTTGCAGGTCTGAAATTCTGTTAAGTAAATAGATTGAAGATTTTGAGCTGGATTGAAGTATTCTGATTATGTTATTTGCATTTATTAATAAATACTGTTCTTATATCAGTGCAGACAATCAATGATACACATTGACGTAAGGTAGAAAGTATTTTCATTAATGTACAAATAAAAATCATGTGTTACCTATGCATCTCCTTAATTATCAATAATCTATTTTTGAGATTTATTTTTATTAACTTAGTCTGTGTGTATGTGTGTGTGTGTCCATGCACTTGTGTATGTGTACCACAGAGGACAGAGGCAGTGGATCTTCTTGGACTTGTAATTTCAAGTGGGTGTGGATGTGGGTGCTGGGTGCTGGGTGCTGGGTGCTGGGTGCTGAGAACTGAACTAGGGTCCTTTGCAAGAGCAGTATACACTCATAACTGTTGAGTATCCTTCCAGCCCTGTGTATTTTACCTGAACATATATAAATTTAAGTATTAGAAAAGATAAWTTGAATGGTAACCATGATATCCATTATTCTTTATGAGGTATTTATTAAATGAGTGCTTTACACAGAACTTTGCTTCAAGTACTGAAACCTGTCAATAATGGAAACCAAGGGATTGTGAGTAATACTCCTGTTTGTGTAGATGAAGAGACATGTTTGGGTTCAATGACAAGAGGACAACTTGTAGAGAAATGTATTAGAGCTTTTAAGAAAAACAATAAAAATTAATCTACACACTGAGTACATGGTACCAAAAAAAAGTAGCAGTGAAGTGATTATGATCTAAATAGCTACAGAAGCAATACTCATAGATACATAATTCACCAGAGTGGACATGATACTCATTCACAAAGGTGGGATTATTTGCAGTAGAGAGCAGATACAAACAAATAAACCAATACTGTAATCTCTACTGTTGCACAGACAGCCTCTCTGTTTCCTTTTAAAGAAGACAATATCTCATATATGCCTGGCTGATCTGCACTTTAGGGAGTTACTTTGGCAGTATGTAACAAGCATCTTCAAATATTCACACCCTTTGACTCTGGCAATTCCAGTTCTGGGAACCTTTCACTTGGAGAAATCCTCATTCTGAGTAACAACAACAAAAAAGCTTTCTACACAAAGAGGAGTACAGAAGTACCTCTTTTATCAGTGAAAAAAATTGGAAATAATGTAAATTCCTGAAACTGTGGAATGGATGAGTAAATTACAGTAAGTCTACTTAAGTGCTAACATTTATCGAGTACCATCTGTGCCAGGCACTCCTAAATACTTCCGGTATCTTGGTGCATTTAATTTTTGTGATACTTTGTACTGTCCCAACTTTGCAGATCAGAAAACTAAAGATTAGAAATAATGATCGTGACTTACATAGGGTCACCCAATCAGGACACAGCAAGACAAGGATTCAAATTTAGGTGGCTTTAGAATAAGGAGAGAGCCTACAGGCTTCAGAGTACAAAGTTACAAAGCAAATGAGATATGTGAAGATGCTTGTGGAAATATAAAATGTTTCAGTACAATCTAAGGCTATGATCAGAAGATCTGTTTAAAGCCAAACATCTGAATATAGATATCACATGTTTTTAATATGCCAACCTTCCTTTTCCTTTGGATCTAAATCATTTTCCTGCTCCCCAGCAACACTTCGTTCCCTGGTGTTTTCCCTAAAGACAGACTCCTTACTGTTTTTCGAGCCCCCCTGGTCTTCTTCCTCTCCACATACATCATGTAAATTATAAATGACTTCCTATACTTTGCTCATGTTATCTCACATCTTCATCTTTCTGTAGATGGTTTTTAAAGGCCAGCAGCATTCTATCTCTTCTAAACCTAATATTGCTCCAACTTCTGACTGCTCAGTTCTGCGATAGCCACTGCCGTGAAGAAGGTCTCCCAGTTCACCACTGTATTTCACACACATTTTCTCTTGCCTTTGCTCTCTGTATGTTTATGTTCTTGCAGTTGTCCTGAAAACACCATTTGGTTGCTATTTCTTTCMTATATGTCCTATGACAAGTCTTCAGAAAACTGAGCAGAGAAACCTTAAACATAGCAACTGAAATAAATTTTCGGTGCAATAACAAAGCATGTCTAAAGGTTTGATTTTATCTATTTAATGTAAATTAACAGGGATTTAATTCAAATTTTCTAAGAATCAAAAAAGTAAAAAAAAAGACAGATTTTAATTCCTATTTATAAGATATTCTAACTCAAAGAAATCTGGGTAATATAATTAAAGCCATCATTGGACCAGTGAAGATGAAAATAAAACGCAGAGAAATGTAATAGTTACTTCAAATCCTGTAGGAGTCAAATGGAGAATAAGACTCAGAGTGGCATTTGCCAGGCAAGGACTGCAGCRGACTGGATGACAGTGACTGTTTACGTTCAAGTGACTCATCCCATTCCCATGGGCTCCATCTCACACCTCACTACTTCTTAATTTTCTTTTCTTTCCTCTTTTTAAATTTTACTTTAAAAATATCACTTTACATCCTGATTGCAGCCCTCCCCTCTCCTCCCAGGCCTTCCTCACATAGACCCTTACCCCCATTCCTTTCTCCTATCAGAAGGGGTAGGCCACCCCCAGATAGCCCCCACCATGGCACATTAAGCCACTGATGGGCGAGGCGCATCCTCTTCCACTGAGGCCAAAATAGGCAGTCCTGTTAGGGGGAGCAGAACCCACAGTCAGGCAATAGAGTCAGGGAGAGCCCCTGTTCCATTTGTTGTGGGACCCCACACGAAGACCAAGCTRTATGTTTGCTACATATATGGATAGGGGTTCAGTCCAGCCCATGTAGGCTCTTTGGATTGTGGTTCAGTCTCTGGGAATCCTAAGGTCCAGGATAGTTGACTTTATTTATCTTTTGTGGAGTTTCTATTTCCTTTGGGTCCTCCAATTCTTCCCCCAATTCTTTCACAAGACTCCCTGAGCTCCACCTAATGTTTGGCTGTGGTTCTCTGTATCAGTTTTTGTCTTCTTTATAGGGAAAAAAAAAAACAGATCAAAACAAATCAAAACAGAAACCTCAAAGTCAAATCCTTCCAGGTATGCAAAAGTCCTGACATTTCCTTGCCCCCAACCCCAGAAAAGACAGAGAAGAATCTCACGCTTTTTCCTGATCCCCTAAACCTGTACTAATTTTCTGTTTCCCCTGACAGACAGCCATGCATGTCTAAGAAGAGTCAATCTCTGCCAAATTTGGGATTCAAGAACTTTAGGTTTTATTAGAAAGAGCTGACCATAGCCCATACAGCCCTTTGATATGTAACCATATGGCCAACTGAGAGCCTTTGAATGAAAATTTGAAGCTTGTTTTAACTTTTAAGATTTCATTAATCTTCATTAAGCATCCCACTCACCACCCTTGTCAATAACGGCATTTCCAAATCCTGCTATGTTCATTAAAAAAATTAAATAAAATTCTTTTCTTCATCACTCGCCTGAAGAAATATACACACTTACAAGAAGCATGGTTTCTGAATGATGTTTATTATAGTAACATATGGTAGAAAATTAAAACGGACTGTTAGGTGAAGAGGCCAGCACCCCCTCACAGATAACGCCTCCTGGTGAACTTCCGTGGTCAAGCTGCAACTCATGGTAGCTCATGTTACCTGCAGCTCAGGACTATATGCTCTGAGAACTGATTGAATGTATTTTTCATGCTTCCTTGAAGCGTGCTAATGGAACCTTGCATGATGATGCAGAAGCAGCTTGCATCCCAACACATTGTGATCTGGCTAGAATTAAATAAGCTTAAATAACAAATGCTCAGATCGTGGTTACTAATTAAGAGTGATGCCAGAATGCCTATAAGTTTTACATATGTTCCTCATTTGGCTGAAATCTTGACAATGAGTAATGCAACACAGAGCTGGTCACCTGACTTTCAAGCAGATGATGTCTTGGTTAGCTGGAGGCTAAGATGTCAGTGCAATCCTTGAGTGTGAGTCAAACACTCCCCTAAATGCCACTTTGGCATTAACTCTGAGTTAGTCTGTCTATCTGTCTCTCTGTCCGTGTGTGTGTGTGTGTGTGTGTGCTGCCTTGCCTGAGCTCATAACAGATGCTAAAACCAAATGCAAGGATGGGTTAGAAAATTAGCACAATCCTTTATCTACTACCAGCCAAGTGTATTTTTTTTTAGTGACTTACAAATATTTTGCATTCAAGACACAAAGTTATCCAAAATCAAATCTTATATGGTATGTGACCACCACACTTCTGGTGAGTTTCTTGGCAAATATTCCTAAAGTCAGGCTCTTTATGTGACCAATTCACATATTCAATTCAATACACGGTGATTGTGGTATAGCCAATGTTCTCAGCTCAGTAGATGCGATCCCTTCACCAGCCTTGCTCATTTTCTTCCCCTTCTGTGCTGCTCATCTGTACCCATTTCTATTATTCCTTGACTCAAACTAGGTCTACTCCAAGTTTTCTCCAAATTCTGCTTTTTGAGGGTTGYTCATTTCAGACAGAAAAGAGACCTCTTGTAGTTCATCATGGGACCTTCTTCTAGGGTCTACTTCAACAGACAATAAWCAATGGGGACATGATGTGGCCCCATGAGGCTTTCTCTGTTTCTACCTCTTGTAGCTTTGCTGATATTTTAAAGCACCCCTGATGCTATGAGAAATTGCCCATTATAATGAATCTTTTTTCTCCTCCAGTCAAAAAAAAAATCTGATTTTTTCCTCTGGCCACTCCCACTGTATAACCTGGATAGTTACACAGGACCTTGCCTAGAAGGACTTTACACATATTTTCTTACTTTAGTTTTGTCTCAGTGAACACAGAACTTATATGAAACAGAACTGTGGTCTAATTTTGGATTCCCCTTGTCTCAGAACAGATGACTTAATAAGTGTTTCAGTTCCTCTTCTAGAAAATGGAGAGAGTAACTTTTTGTGCATAAGGTTATTGTGAAGATTAAGAGAAATAATGTATATACCACATGTAGGACAAGACCTAATGCGGTCAAAAATAGTAGCCACTAATATTATTAACACTTTCTTTCTTCTCTAGTCACCTTCCTACTTGTCTGTGCAGTGACTCAACCTTATTAGATGGTAGAATGGTAGAACACAGAAGACTGTTCCATGTCAGTACATTGTTGAAGATTTTAAAASTTCTTCAAAGCCATACAAGTGGGGCATGTTTTTAATTACCTCAGAATTTAATTTTTGATTAAAAATATTAAAATACATCACCAAATGTATAGTTTATGTCTCATTTTGGATAAAGCAAATACCAACATACAAACAAAGGAAAATTCAGAAAATCCCTCTACATTGTTAAAACAATGACAAAAATTTAAAATGCAGTCACTGTTAAGTTGAGAACTTGGGAATTACAAGAATAAAACAGCGACTCCAGGCTCTGACTAGTAGGTTAGAAGCTGTGAAGGTCCTCCAGTGTGACTTCTGCCTGTGTTAAAGCCAATGAACCACTGAAGACAGCTTTAACTACAGAGAAAATCTACTGAGGCCTTCAGCTGGGAGTTGTGCTATGTGAGTGAAGTGAGTTTTAATTTTCGCCTGTGGAGCTGAGCACTGTAATATAGCACCCTTGTCACCAGCAGCCCAGGCTTTGTCATGGCATCTCTGCTTCTCTGTAACCCTAGTGGTTTGGCATCAGAGTCTTGTCTTTCAGCATATTAAACATTTACCAACAACCCATTGGCCGTATGTCATTGCAGTGTGTGTGGTGACAGACAGCCTCACTACTTGGTACCTTTGCAGGTGAATTCTGCAGGTCCTGCAGGGCTCTGTAGGCTCCCAGATCCTTGTTAATAATCAGGCCTTTTGTTCTTTTGTTTTCTTGCCTGATAAACTGGTGTCCATATCATGGGTAGGATTCTAAAGGAGTGGAGACATGCATTTGTTCCCCTTCCTATATTCTCTCTCCCCAGGGTATCATGAATTAGATTAACATCCCTGACTCAAGGCAGTATTTGCTTTAACTAGCAAACAGGAGCCAAAAGCATAGTCCTTTAAATGAAATTATTCTGAGGCCTGAATTCTGCTTACATTGCTTATTTGCCAATGGGTTCTGGTTCATTTTATGCTGTTTTAAGGAAAACTCACCTGAAATCATAAACTTCGGATTTATTTTGTTGGGTTTTCAAATTGAAAGCACTTACCCAGAGATAGAATGTAAAGCTGAAAATGACACTGAGAACTGCTTGAGAAATATTTTGAAATAAATTACATATGTGATTGGAATTAATTAACGCAGAGAAAAGTCGTATATCTTCTCTTGCAATAAGCTCATCTCTCTGCTTAGAAGTTGTACTGGAAGGACCACCTATATACCTTTCCCATTGGGAGATAGAAACTAAAAAGAAAAGAAAAGAAAAGATATTGTTTCTCCTGGGTTGAGAAGTTGATTTAATTAAAACTGGTAGTGCCAAGGTAAGTCATACCTTTTACAAAATACAATCAAATTTAATCCTAAAGAAGCTCAAGTAAACATAACTGCTCAAACTAAGTGTTTTATCAGTTATAAGCGTGGTTTTTTATTCTCTCATTCTCTTTAAAATATACAATATGTGGTCTTATAATAAGTGTTACATTGAATTTCTCAGTTAATRTGGATATATGGTTTATCAAAGACCATCGTTTACAATACTCCACTTCCACAATTTGTACTGTTAAASAGACACTGGCAACAACATTGTTAATTCAGAGTTTCAGTCTATGTCAAATCTGAGCATCAAAGAATTAAGAATCCACGAAAGTTAAGTATAGATTATATTTTAGCCATGACCAGATATCCATTTTGTTGAAAATCCTCGATCAGATTGATAGATCTATGAAGTCTTGGATAAATAACTTTAGATTTAGAAGTAAACATTTCAAGTTATTAAAAAGTTATTTCAATGATATTAATATCCTGACAATATAAGTGGTAATGAGTAATATGACCAGAAAAAGTGATGGATCATAGCCAGTCATATTAATGTTACTATGTAATACCTATATAGTATATATAGCAAGAAGTTTGTTGTCTACCAGCCTAGAACAGTCAAAAATAGAAARCTAGASATTTTTCAATGTTAATAAAACCATGTATTGTGGTTGCAATTTGTATGTCACTTCATGTATAATTAGCTTCATGTTAAATGATGTTCTCATGATAAAGATATAAAGTTTCCAGTTATTTGCAAGCATAATCTCAGTGCACAGGTTAGAGCACTAAGTATGATAACCTCCTGTCCTGGTTTTATTACCTAATTTTAAAGTCTTGAGTAGTCTATTTGTGTGAGCCTATGATCAATGCTTAGAAGCTGTTTAGATATTAGTGATTTTAAAACAGCTATTTAAGAAAAATCAGTAATAATTATAGCTGAAATTCATGTTGAGTTTATTGTGCATGTGAGATAGTTTCTAAGCATCCCTCTGGAATTTAGTCATATATACTATTTTTATTCTATTATACAACTGAGGACCACAGGTTCAAGTTTAATTAATTACATCCAGTCTTAGGAACGTGTAGGGAGGATTCAAAATTTCAGAATGCCTTAGATATATATCACTGATTCATCAGTTTGGCTAATTTAATGTATTTTTCCCAGATCTTGCTATGTATTGAAAGCAATCAACCACATTGAGGAACATTATATGCATGATCTCTAATCATACGAGATTATAGTCAAGCAAAAGAGGAAAACAAGAAAGCTAATAATCACATTTTAGGCTAGGATGGAATGCTAAGGTATAAAAGATAAGAGCASAAGACYGTAGTTTCACTTAGTTTTAACTCTGCAAGTTGTGTGTATGTGTGTGTATGTACTTGTGTGCTTGTGTGTGTCTCTATGTGTGTGTAGTAATGGTTTTATAAAACTTTGGGGAAAACCTGGCACAATAGCTTAGTTAGTAATGTGCTTTCTGTGTAAGCATGAGAATCTGACTTTGATCCCAGAACCACCAACAAAGTAGGTCTTGGTAGCATATGCCTATMATCCAAGTCTGGAGAGGTAGAGATAAGGTCATCTCCAGGACTCACTAGCCAGTGATCCTAGTCTAATCAATGAGCCATAAATCCCAGTGGAAGTCCCTGTCACCAAATGTTGATGGTTTGGGGCAATGAAATCCGAGGTTAACTTTTGGTCCTTGGATGCATAGGCTCACTCGTGCACATCTAGAAGCACTCATACTTCCTTAACTCATGTATATCTTGGTGGAAGAGGATACAATATGAAATGTTTCATGATGGACAGGTTGAACTTATGTCTGCAGTAGTAGAAGTATATATTTTGCGTGGCTGGNGTAGTTTCACTTAGTTTTAACTCTGCAAGTTGTGTGTATGTGTGTGTATGTACTTGTGTGCTTGTGTGTGTCTCTATGTGTGTGTAGTAATGGTTTTATAAAACTTTGGGGAAAACCTGGCACAATAGCTTAGTTAGTAATGTGCTTTCTGTGTAAGCATGAGAATCTGACTTTGATCCCAGAACCACCAACAAAGTAGGTCTTGGTAGCATATGCCTATMATCCAAGTCTGGAGAGGTAGAGATAAGGTCATCTCCAGGACTCACTAGCCAGTGATCCTAGTCTAATCAATGAGCCATAAATCCCAGTGGAAGTCCCTGTCACCAAATGTTGATGGTTTGGGGCAATGAAATCCGAGGTTAACTTTTGGTCCTTGGATGCATAGGCTCACTCGTGCACATCTAGAAGCACTCATACTTCCTTAACTCATGTATATCTTGGTGGAAGAGGATACAATATGAAATGTTTCATGATGGACAGGTTGAACTTATGTCTGCAGTAGTAGAAGTATATATTTTGCGTGGCTGGKGTAAGGTGAGTGATTGAGAAATGCACTGAATCTCAGGGAACCTGGAGTAGTGCCTTGATTTTAAGCCATGTGAAGAAATGTGTATTATAATTTAAGAACAGTCTCCATGCCCTTGTCATTTTATTATTATTATTATTATTATTATTATTATTATTATTATTATTATTATTAACTAATGTATGCTCTTTCAGGATCCATCTCAGTGTATCTTTTAAAATAGTTTCTAAAAATTAACAGAAGTTCCCAATGATGCTGAGTTGATATTTGTTCTTGATTCCATGCCAGAAATGTTGTTCACTGTATTCTTGATTTGTACATGAGGACAATGATATCCCTGTAGGATAAGCACCATTTCTTCTGTTTAGGCAAGAGCTGAGAACATTTGACTCTTCTTCTCAGACCATAGTTTTCTAGTCTTTGAGTTTCAGTTTCAGGCAAGGATCAAGCTCTACCCATGGAAATCGGAAACTGCCAGCTCAGACACCATTTTGATGCCTGTTCTCAGTAAACTCAGTCTTATAACTTCTTTGATTTTCCATGTTTCAGTTTTGAAATACAGACAATTCTTTCCTATCATGGTTAAGAAATCTTTTTGTCTTCAGTTAAGCTTGGGGCCTTACTGACAGGGGTTTRCTGGTTACTAATTCTGGTTGGAGTCTTGRAGAGAATATCTGGTTTCCCTTTAGGGAAAAGGTGAATACCTGGTTATGTTCTCTTACTTGATCAATAGAATTTGAAGGAGATTAAAGATACCTAGCTTCAAACCAATGAAGGTCTATATACAGGACTGGATAAAAAACTTCCATGTTTCACATGCGACTCATTCTACCATGATGACAAAGTAATGTTGTGGGAATATTTGTTACTAAATGTTATGAAATGAAATCCACTTAAAGCTACATAGATAAAGCAATAAAGGCTTAGATGTTCATCAATTTACATGTAGTCATATAGCTAAGAAATGATGGTCAGGCTTTGACCATTTGTTCTAATGACCCAATGTCCATAGTACAGGGTTGCAGCTAGAATGCGATTATTAACTCTTACGAAAGAGATACAGTTTTTAACCATGTCATTATGGTGTTATGGAAGGCAGCATGGACTTGAGCCAGGCTCTGTAGCCAGAGTGGCTTGAAGTCGAATCTCAGCCTTGAACTTTTATGCAGCAGAACTGCAGGATAGATTCTTGACTTCTCAATTGCCCATTGCTAGTCATGGTAATTTTATAAGACAGATTGCATTGATTTCATGGTTTCCATATCTAAGGTTAACAGACTCAATGGGAATCTTTGTTAAAATAGACTCTTTGTCTCATTCGAGGCTTTTTAGTCTTGGATAAAGGATGGAGCATGAATCTTTGCATTTCTTCTAATTCGCAAGGTGATACATGTGCTTTTTGTTCATGGACTGTGCTTAGAAAAACGTTGAATTAGATGACATAAACATACTTTGTAATTGCTCCACTTGTTCATATTAAACCTGCCAGGCAGAGGCTAATATTTTCATTTTATGATTCTTTAAACTGGGACTCAAATAATGTAAATAATTTACCTAAGGACAAATACACAGGCACTGAAGACTGAGAACTTAGATCCTAAAAAATAATATTTCCCCCTCTGTGCTTATTTCTTCTGCCTCCCTTCTCAAAGTATTATGTTCAGTCTCTGAGGAAGACACTAACTAAGCAGAGGCTGTTGTGCTGTGAATGCAGCCTGAATCTCAGACATTTCTTGTATTTGAGGGGGAGAACAGACCTAGGGTCCATCCTTTTGAGTCCAGTCCTGGGCCTGYGACTGCTGTCTTTTGTACAGCCCAGGGAGAACGCACCTCCACAGCCCAGGCACACCCAGAGCAGCGCTGGGATGTTCCGGGATCCGGCCGGCCTGCTTTCTTGCTTTTTATCACACTCACTCTTTRAGGATGTACATGCAGCTTCCCTTTGCATTATTTAAGAGATGGTTTCCAGTAAGGGAATCGGGTGAATTCTAAGTCTCTCTGTGATGCTGGCTGTAGGATTTTCTACCTTAAAAATAAAAACGTTTTTTTGTCCCTCCTCCACTCGTTTATTTGCTGAAATGCCAGTAAATGGTACCAGCGTTTTCCACACATCAAAGGCACTACTGTGAAACTGCGAGAAATCATCCTCTAAGGGGATCAGATTCCTTGGCCAGCATCTCCTGCAGAAAAATACAAGCCCTGGGCTGGAATCTCAAAGTTGGCTTAGTGATTGGAGATTAATTGATGTTTAGATTCCTTCAATAGCTGTCAGAGTGGTGAATAAAAACCAATCTCCAATCTCAGAGTAAATATTTTCTTGAAGAAGCAGAATACACCCCCATGTATTTCACACACAGAGGTAAAGAAGAACCCTTTCTGAGGCGGATTCCTTTGCTGGACTAGTAGACAATTCCATTTCTGAGAATACTAATTATGCTGAAATTCATCTATGTCTAGCATCCTTTATGCAGGCTGCCCACAGGATTGTTTACTTCCTCTTCGAACTTTCAGAATTTCAGAGGCTATTTCTTATTGCCTCAGAAATTTTTGAGCCTCTTCTGGGCTTCCCTAAGCTTAGAAGGCTAGCTATAGAATTTTTCATGATCTTGTGAGGCCTTCTATCTTTGCTATTTTAAAGACAATCGAAAGGTAGGCCCTACACATTTTCCATAATGTCGTCTCTCTAGGAGAGACCTTCGCAGCTTTAGTCTTCCTTTTTTTCTGGTTGAACTATCCCCAGAGTGGATAAGACAGTTAAGCTCTTGGAGGAGTTTGAATAGCTCAGTCTCTGTCTGTTCATTTTTTTTACATAGGGGAACCCATCTGCTCGCAGAAGGTATGCATTTAGTTGAGAAAAGCCTCATTCCTAGAAGAAAAAAAAAAAGAACAGCTTTCCAAGATTATTGATGGCTACACAGATGTCTGCTAATTATGTTGTTTAGTGAAAAGAAGTTTATTTCCTAACAGGTGTAAGGTAGAACCTTCAAAATCAACTTCCTCAATTATAAGGATATTGTGTTAGTGTGTGAGTACTTTAATACTCTGTTTTGTTTTTCAGTGTGATCAGAACTCAAATGTGGAAGACAAATCGAATTTATTGGATTCTTTAAATTCCCAATGAATAGAAACAAACTAGGCCTTTTCATCCAGAGTGCTTAATGACAGTTAATATGAGAAAGTCACATGCTTTTCATTTAGTATACGTGATTGCTAAATACAAAATTTGTTCCCACCATTATACAGGCCCACAAAGCAAAGAGTTTTTCCTCTGGCTTAAAATCCAGTAGCTGAAAGGTTAGTGACCTAAAAGCCTCAGGAGCAGTGAGAAGCTCTAGACAGGAGAGTTGACTCCACGGATGACAACCGTGGACTGTCAAGAACCAGGAAGCCTCGCTCTGCTTGATTCCACAGGCTTGAGAGTACAGGGAAACCTATGTGCACATGAAATTTTCTATCCAGCCCCTCTTCTGTTCTATTAACCATCTATGGCTCTGTGCCATGTGCACACAGGCTTTCCTCCCATGGGAGAGACCGAGGACCTTTAGTTGTTCTTATTAAAGGAACAATTAGATTTCTGGGAAATGCCTGTCTATGTTCTTTTATTGTCAGGGTGCTTTCATCAATTATGATCTTATAGTAGAATCCATGGAAGTTTTCTGGATTGGGCTGGTCTCTTATGGGGACTTCTCATTGTACTTCCTCTTCACCTGTGCACAGGCGTAGGCATTGCCTTTTGCCATACTGTTTGCAATAGCAAGGGTAGTTTGCACAAAGTATGAAGAAAAATTAAACAATAAAAGCAAACCACATATGCTATGAAAGAAATGGCCAAGGTTGGGGCTTATACACTCCCCACATACTTTTAGACACCCTACAATCAAGGTTTCTGCTCTATCATTTTCTTTATCCTAATGTGTAATGTTCTTGTGCTGTTTTTTTGTATCATGGCAAAGAATCTGTTGGGCTCAGCATTCTTAGATTTGCAGTTTGGCTTCCAATACTCCTGGCTCTGTGTCTGAGTTCATAGGCTTTGGATGTTTGTCATCTTTCAATGAGAACTTGCTAGCACTGATYTCAGACTACCTGTGTGAAGTAAATAAGATAATCTAAATGAATGCCTTCATCTGATGCTTGGTTTAGAATAAGTATTCAAAAGATAAAATTTATTAATAATCRTGTTATTTATTAATATGTTACTTAATGATATATTGTCATTCATTCAACATGTATTCAATAATTTTGTACTGAGTACATCTTAAACRATGCTCTAGAGTCTACAATGGGTTTCCTTTATTTCCTAAGGTAACCTAGTCTCTAGGTAAAAGAGACCCATTTTGTTTTTCCATAAARCATCCATACACTGGGAATCTGGAGGAAAATTTAGGCAGAATAGTATGCATAAAACAAGAAACTTTCTAAATTGATTCTATTCAACTGTCTGATATTTACCCAAGAGACCTTAGCCTTGAAAACTTTCATTTCCATATGCCCTTGATTCTCTTGAGGATATAAACCTTGTAACCATATTTTCAAATATAACTAAAGGCCTGTCTTCCGCCACTCAGAAAAAGTGCAACATCTTCATTCACAAACCTTGCTGTTAAATATTAACACACCTAGTCTTCATCTACTGTCTGAAATATGATTTTACTGACTCCAGCCAACTTTTGCTCAAGAACTTAAACTCAAAGGAATAATTTARTTATTTTTTAGAAACTTTCCCCAACCTCATTTGAAGCTGCTTAATATTTTAAAAGATAATATTCCAATAGKCCCTAAACTCCTTGTACTAAAAGCTTTAATTTGCTATTGTCAGATCTTAAAAATAATTTGTCATAATCCTCACCCAATCCAAATATCCCTCTCAGCCCCTTAGCTCCGCCTTCAGTCCTCATAAGCATAAATTTGCCCTCCTACGTTAAGACATCCCTGAACCTTTTTCACRGGCTAGCATCAGTTTGGGTTAACCAATAAATTATGTAGGTAATAATTCAGCACTAGGATGAAATATTTAAAAATCCAATTGTATGCCCAGACCTTTGTCTATCTTTTTCTATCTCTGTGACTTTGGGGGCAGATTCTTAAATTTCTGTCAGTGCAGGTCTCTAAAAGAAAATATTAAGACTAGAACATTTACTGAGAATTATTGTGAAGATTAAATAAAATAAGCCACAGAAGTCCACCCAGCCAGCCTTGAGCTGCGATGGCTCGCACTGAAAAGCAGCAAGCAAAGGAAGCCTTATGGCTAGTGTCTTTAGGCCTAATGTTCCTCCGTGAGGCTTGCTAATTCGATTCTGAGCACAGACATTACRTKGAGTTGGGACAAGCCCCTAAACCTGCTGCTGCACTTTGGGATAAACCACTTGATTCTCTAAGTGGAGACAAGCTCAACAGTAGCAGGGTTGAAATATTCCTCCTAGTTAGCTCAGCAAATTGGCCAGAKTTGCAAAAAATCTTAAGGAAGTGCATTTTGGAGGAAAGAAGCAGAGAAGCCCCTTTAACATAAAAAAGCTGTTTATTCTATGGGAGGTCAATTGGGTACATTTGACAGAAGTTTTAGTTTCCCACAGGGAAGCAGGAGTCACTCTGTAACCTGGGAAGAGCTCTCTACCTGTGATGAAAAGACACTTTTGCCTGTTCATGGAAAGGGGACTTTGCAGAGCATTCCTAATCCAAATACATCTAAATTGTTCCCAGATCAGAAGGTGAAAACAAGCTGTCTCAGCAGAAAATCCCACATTCTGAAAACTTGTTTCATGTGTAAAATTACTAAAAGTATTGTACAAACTTGCCATTAGCCTGTGTGTGTAGGGCATAGATGATAAAAAATGAATTTTACATTAAAATTTGGATCCAGTTTCAAGAGAGCTGGTTATGTACATGAAATGTCCCAAAATCCAAAGTAAATCATAATCAGAGACACTTTGGGCTTTAGGTATTTTTCATATTCAACTTATCAATTAATGAATTTCAAAAACGGATTTGAAAGCAGCAATGATTTTCTAAGTTTTTCAGTGAACTTGTGTGGGTTATTGCATATTTGATGATTCAATTTATCATCTAGAATGTATTGTTGGGTGCTGACTCCATAGGAAAGGCCTGTCTCTGAGATGCAGTTTCTTATATGAATACGTAGATTTTTAAATTATTAATAATTACTGTGCTAATTGTTAGGGAATTTCATTCACAAATGTACCCAGAAGAAAAAAAAMAAAAACAAACCCAAAGAAAATAATGGCCTTGGCTTAATTGTTTGCCTGACTGGATTAAGTGAGTTTGGCATGTGATAAAGGCTTCATTATAACAAAGGCAAGCCTTAGTTATATGACAGGTTTGTGTGGTAGAAATTAGTTGAACTTCAGGACTAATATTTTTTCTTGTCTTACTGCCAAACATTTTTTGCTTATTTTATTAATTTATATTTCAAATGTCATCCCCCTTCCCAGTTTCCCTTCCACAGACCACCTATCCCTTCCCCCTTCCCCTGCCTCTATGAGAGTGCTCCCCGACCCATTCCCCCATCCACTCCTACCTTAACACCCTAGCATTCCCCTGTGCTTGGTCATTGAGACTCCACAGGACCAAGGGGCTCCCCTTCCATTGATGSCAGATAAGGCCATCCTCTGCTACATATGCAGCTGGAGCCATGGGTCTCCCCAWGTGTACTCTTCGTGCATTMTACCTAGCAGGGATATCTATGTTTGTTAAAAGTAAGAAGAGTCAAAGAGGACCGTTTGTGCTTACAAATCTTACATAATACTTGGTTTTCCTACACCAGTCGTTTCAAGTGTGATGTAACCCATAGTCTGCTTTCAAGTGATGGCAACATAATCACTGAAAAATTCATCAAACACCTTTTTCTCTGTGCTTAAATAAGTATGAGTTGATTATTTTTTTCTCCTCTCAAATTTATTCAGTTCATTGACCTAAATCTACTAATGAGATGTTTGATACGGGTGATATCTGAATTTGAATTTCCCTGAAAGAGGTAATCCAATCAAGCAGTTGGGAAGGGGACCAGAAAGAGTAAGCTAATAAGGTGCTAGCTAAGCCTTCTGAAAGAGGAAGAGTATTCTCAGTCATCTATGTGAAGCAAGGAGCCAGAAGACAAGTCTGGCACCATTGATTAAGTGTAAATCCTTAGATATCAGCCCTATACTTGTAGTTTTCACACTGTGCTAGAGAGATTTATGTTGCATCAGMGCAAACCTCTAGGAAGAGGTGAAGAAAGAATACTGAGAGATGGAGGTGGGTCTCCATTTCCTTGAAATTGTCAGTACAGTTGCAACTGAAACCAAAGGTGGACTATAGAATGGGGAAGATGGAGCATCTGGGGGCCATTATGGCTGTTCCTCTCTAGATACCACATGGATAGTCTTTCTCTGAGTAGACACCAAAGTAAACTTGATCCTTTAAAGAATCATTGTCATTGGCTTTGCATAAATACTCCTATATTCTCAGAAGTGGATGTGAAGGTTCAAAGAAAAGAATTGCTGTTAAAATGAATTTCTAGAAGCATGAATAATTCAATGTCTCCATCAAGGGACATTTATATCACCTCAGCTTCTCTAAAAAAAGAAAAGACTGGAGAAAGAATAAGTATTTGTCCATGCTGAAGAAATAGGAGGTGTATTTTTATAAGTGATGCAATGGCCACAAGAGGAACTTTGAGGCAATCTTCAGAAGGAGAGAGCACACAAGTGAGACTGACTTCCTTTCTGTAGAGGAAAAAATTTTGGGGACACAGACAATCCCCACTGTGGCTGACTTTCACTTCATTCCTTTTCCCCAYTGAGCACATCTGTGCACCTGGGTATCGACTATAGATCTGAAGAAAAGATAGCCTCCAATGTAGCAAGATCCCCTGCAGTGAAGAGTAGATGGCAGACAAAGTTTAATGCCAGTTACCCTCTGATGTCAGAGGGGATCAGGGCTTGGCCTACCTGAAGGCAGGAGCAAAGTTTCCTCTTTATGCTTTCATTGACATAAAAGTCTGAGTGTCTGAAGTTCTTTTTGTAAATAGTTTCAAAGACTGGAGAGCCCAGGAAAAAAAAGTGCCCCAGAGCAAATGCTGACAATTTTGACATAGCAGAAATCTTGTGAGCTTCCCTGATAGGCTCACCATTAGGTTTATGAGAAAAGGTGGTATGACTCAGAGCCCTAAGAGCGATGGCTAAAGGGATTTCAGACATATGTGTTCTGCAAGTCTGCTCTACTCTTTTAATACAGAAATAATCTGTAAGGGGCAGAGGAGAAGCCACAGGTGGGAAACCAAACAAAATGATGAGCAACTACAGATTGAGGGATTTCACCTCACCATTCCTTCAGATTCAAAACCAACAGTAATTTTACACTGTCCCTTCCCCAAGATCAAAACATTTTCATCATACTTTTCCTGGATTTTTGTTGTTTTGTTGTTGTTTCTTCCTGGTGTACAAGACCATAATCTTCAAGCCTAAGACACTTGCACTAAGGAAAATACTCTGTCTAGCCAGTGCATGGTAGATGCTTGATAAATATTTCCTGAAAGATTAGATAACTATGAAAACAAGTAAGTCAAGGCAGGATAAAAACCAGAGAGGGCTCACCTAGTCTATGCGACTAATAAAATTTCTCATTGAAATGAAACACTGATTGAACCTTTCTTGTAAATAAAGCTTACTTCTATGAATACAGTGAGTTTTAGCTATTGTCTTAAAAATGGTTGATAATATCACAAATCAGACATCTGTGGACAATATAGTAGTGATGATACCAAACCCTGAAGGCACTATGCTATGGTTTCCACATCAAAATCTACCACTCAGCAAATGAACACAATAATAGACTGCCGAGATTTATATTTTAGTTCTATTATTATATTTATATTTAGTTTATATTATTTATATTTAGTTTATATTATTTATATTTAGTTTATTTTATATGTCATGTGAGGCCTTCCTCCTTTATGAGTGTATAGATACAATTCATTAACATCATGGAACAGA
>BDUI01005357.1:0-11009 GCA_002335545.1 Apodemus speciosus
CCACAGCTGACATTTAATGTCATACATTAGACTTGCAAAATTCACAAGGAGGAGTTTCAAGAAGGTACACTATTCCTTCCCCTCAGTTTTTCTATTCTTTTCTGCAAACATTTGAGTACATGCTCTCTGTCTGCCTCATAAAAGTGACCTGAATAAGGACAGAGACTTGGTTAATACACATTTTGATGCCTTCTCCACAGAAAATAGAAAAATCACTGCAGAGTAATGCAGATGAAGTAATTTTAGCTTAAACAAATTACAATAAAACTGTAACAATAACAAAACTGGAGCAATAACAACATTGAGATGATTACTTGTTGATTTGGAGTTTAATTAAGTTTACATTTGTCTCACATAGTATTCATAAAAATAATTTTTGTTAATTCATTTAAACTCAATGATAATTAATCATGGACACTATTTCTAGCATATGGAAACATAAGGGATTTTACACAGTAACACAGTAAATGATAGGAATGGGCTTTAGATGTAAATATATTGGATTGATAGTGTATAGTTATAACAAGTTTACTTCATGTAGTTTTGTGGTTCATGGAAAATTGTGCTTATTGTACTGTTTAATGTCGTATTAGGTTTAGAATCATTGTAATGAATCGCCATGGATTTATAGCTTTAAACACAAGTCTTCATTTGTTCTGTTGATCAAAATATCATTTTATAATTCATAATAACCTTAACTGTGAAATGCTGGCATCTCCCAGGCTGGATTCTTCTGAAAGGTCTACATGATTACTTTTTCCTTGGCATCTGGAGAATGTTCGATTTTCCTAGCTTGCTTCTAGCAGTGCAAAACTGAATCCTTCCTTTGCTTTTTCTTCTCTCATTTGAATTCGTTTTACACAGATTAAGATCAGTCTTTCTTGGAAAATATAGCATTTTTAGTGCTAAAATGATAAACTATATCTGTAAAATTAACTTTTACCTTTGCAGATAATGCTTTTACCATTTCTGGGAACCAAGACAGAAATATTGAAATGTCTTTGAGAAGAAAATTTGATTCTAATACACTGATAATTAGTGAGTAACATATTTTGGTGATTTTAATACATCAAGGAAGAAACAGACAGGATATCCTGCTATTAAAAGAATCTGAAGTAGAATATTTTGAGACTTGAGTTTGTAGCTTTAAATATGACTCTGTTCATATTACACATAAACTAATTTTACTTAAGAATACTCAGTAATTTTGATTTGTAAAATAAATGTCTATAACATTCTCCTTCCTTCCCAAATTTGTCTCAGGGAATATTGACGAAGTCTGGAAAGGTCTACCAGGGAAAGAAGAATGTTATAATATGCTGTCCTCTGCTTATGACATGGCAACTATACCAATGCAATCATAGTAGCTGTAGTTACATTCACAAGACATATAGAAGAAGACCAAGGTAGTAAAATTCAGGCGTAGGTAGGAAGAATTAGAGATTTCTGAAATTTCATGTTTGTTGGGAAAGAAAATATTATTTTTCTTTAGGGAATACAACCAGTTATGTTGTCTATACTCTAGTAAAAAATTTCACATTCTTATATATACAGGCAAGCCTAGTTATTGAATCAGTAGGTGAAATTCGACATAAATAATTTCCAAAAAAAGGCACAACATGTGCAGAGTTCAAGTAGAAATTATAAGGAGTTTTGTCTTAATATTATAAGACTTACTATATTTACGTTTTTCACCTAGTACCCCTGCAAGTAAATTGCAATAAGTTATTTAAATGTGTTACAGTTTTATTATATAAATGTTGATATTAACTTGTCAAGAAAAAGTTTAGTGACAAAAGTTTTAAGAATATGGCTTTATTTAATTCCTCAGAAAAATAAGCCATTACAAGATAATATCMGGATTCTGTGATAAACAGATAACTACTCTGATGTTTGTGAGGTCTTCCAGCTCTTTTCTCATGTCATAGTGAAGACATGTATTTGCAGATGTAGGAGTCGTTTTGATTAACTGTTAGTAGGAGATTCTCTTCAAAAATACTCAAGTCAGTACACTTAGACCAGCAGTCCTAAAGCCTTACTCTAGAGGAAGCACATGATGTACTCATGAAAAATAGAAATAATACCGAGTGGAAAACATTTTTGAAATGTCAGAAATGGGCTTTTATGTCAATGGAGATTAAACTATATTAAAAATTAAATAAGGTGTTTATATTCTTTGTATTATAAAAGATATGCTGTGGGAAAGAATTTTTGACACAGGGAAACAAGAACTTTTTATTTAAAATATTTTTCATCTCATATTTTTATCATGGGTTTCCATCCCATTCCATCCCCCTATCCACTTCTTATCTCTGTCTCTTGGAAAATAATGAAAATGAAAACAAACAAGCAAACAAAACAACACTGATATAACAATGCAAATTGAAAATTAAAACAAGTCCATAAATGGGGGAAATAAGCAGAGTACATTTACTGCTGGCCAACTGCTCCTGTACATGAGACCTGTTCTAAAATCTGGTCTATATACCCAGTGAAGGAATATGATTTTATATTTTGACAATGTAGAGTTCTAATAGCACTAACATTTTAAATAGTACTAATATTGTGTTTGGTGTACAAGTGCATGTGTGTGTGTGTGTGTGTGTGTGTGTGTGTGTGTGTGTGTTTAACCCAGTAAATGCCCACACACTCAATATTTTCTCCAATATGATCAGCTACTAAAAAATACTTTTATTTGTTGATTGATATTTTTCTCCAACCTGTGGATGAGATTCTTGGGAAAAGACTCATAGTTTTGAATCCAGTTCTGAATCTGTCCATGAAACAAGCATCTCATTTAATGGGAGATTCCTAATTTCCAAAATCTAAATGTGACCAGCATACAGTTCTGTAAAATTTGCATAGATGTTCAGTGAAAGAACAATGTCAATTCCACCTCAAGCTCACAGCAGTCAGTGCAACCCCGATGATCACTGATGTGCCTGACAATCATTTGCTTTATCATTAAAGCCTCTCAGAACAAATTCCCCAGAAATTGTGTTACAACTGAGCCACAGATAACCACCTTTTGACTTTGCAGTAAATGACATGCTACAGCCTTCAGATCACGTATTAGCTTGATATGCTTCAGTCATTCATTCTTAGGTAATTTTTTTTGTCTTTGTGTATATTTAAGTCATAATAGGCATTTACTGATGGACAATGATATATTTTAACCCTAAATAGAAAAAAATCAAAAAGCATTTATACACTGGCTTGAAAAAAATCCCACAAAATTACCTCTCAAAACCAGTCCAAAGTATTTTCAGAACTGAAAGAGGCAAGGCAGAGAAAGAAGATGAGGAGCCATTTCATCCAGTGCTATTTCCATTTGACTTTTAAATTTATGTGTGTTTCAGGAAATTACAGCCTTGTTTATAAAAATTTACTAAAGAAAATTGGATGAGAACAATGTACACCTGATATTTGGCTAATGAGGCTAATGTTCTGTTTATTTTTAAGTAGAAGTGAATTATAAATAGTTGCTGAATAAATGATCTTCTAAAGGAAGACAGGTGGGATACATAAAGGGCAATTAAGTCCTAAAAGTGAAAACGTAAGGGAATGCTGCAATGTTTAAAAGCTTAGGGCAGCAAGATAGATTAGTGGGTACTTGCAGTGACCTGAGTTTTATCATCAGAAACCACAGTGGAAGAGGAGGATAACTGGGTCTCAGAAGTTATTCTTTGAGTCCTGCATGAGCTCCCTAATATATTTTATTTGTGCCCAGTGATCCTCTCCTCTCTCTCTCTGTCTCTCTGTCTCTGTCTCTGTCTCTGTCTCTCTCTCTTTCTCACACACACACAGCACACAAATAATTATAATAATAAATAAAATTAAAATATCATAGCCTAAGAATAATGCAAAAAAAAAAAACCCTCAATACTGAAATACTTACAAACAAAAGACACGTTTCCAAATATTTAGCAGGTTATGAAACATTACAGTGGTTCCATTCTTCTGAAAATAAGTTCTGAACTCAGTTCTYAATCATGAAGTTAAGGAGAAGGATCATGTACAACACAAAAACATTTCCTGAGTTTCACAATGTGAAAAATCACTTCTATAACAAGACTCCTCTCTAACCACTTTGAATTAGAGGGWCAGACATTTTTATCTCTATGTAAGATAATAACATAGAACCAAAGGGATATTTTWTGTTAGAATATTTACAACAACACTAAAAGCATTATTTAGAATTTCTTGCTAATAGGGGTAAGTATGTGTTAAAGTACTGATAGGATTTAGCTTGAACATTTTGATATAGAATTAGTGGCTAATATACTAAAGAGCATTGGAGCAGACTTATAGGTTCCCCTGCCAGCCAGTCTCTGCTCTCACTGTGTTCAGCTCCCAGCTTCCATCACTTCCATAAAAACTTTAGCAGGGGTGATGCAGTATCACTAAAGTAGCTTGTAAGACTTTGTTCTCTGCTTCAGCTGCAGTTTGTCTCTGTTGGTTAGTGGCCATGMCTTACTGGCGTCAAGTATATACAACACAATGCTTGGGTCAAGCATATGTTCAGAAAATTCATGGATGGAGACGCTGCCCAAAATCTTGGAAATAAAACTGAGTTCACTTGCTGTGTGTAAATCCAAGATAGAAATAAGTACAACACTGTCAGTGGTTACAGTTTTCTGGGGATTTTATTTGACTGGGCATGAGGTTTGTTCCTCCAATTTGAGCATATATCAAATGTGAAATGTGTAATTATTTTCAGAGTGCATCATAAATTCAATCAGAGAGCCAAGGATATGTGTTGAAGAAGACCATTTAAGAGATAACGAAAACTTCACTACAAAGGACATGGATACAACAGCACAACTGTAGATCATTTGGAAGGAAACAGAGAGGAAGAAACCAAATAAGTGGTGGGCAGAATGTCATTGACAAACTTAGCCTCAAAATTGAATTTTTCTGTGGTTCTTGAAAAATTTTTTCTTGAAAAATCTGCCCATGGGTTTAGATAGAATTCAGCTAAGATTTCCTTTCTGTTAAAATTTGAAATTTAAGAAAATCAACTTTGCACTGTAAGATATAGTATTTCTATTTCTACTTTAATGGAAAGTACTGAAAAGTCTTCAGCATGTTTTTGCCTTTTAAAGTAAAATGGCTTTAATTCTCTTCATTTGTTGCAGCAATGCCTTCCTGTCTGGGCTACATAAAAGCCCAAGTCATTACACACAGGATTTTGTTTTGTTTTCTCCTTCACCACCAGAGAACGTATTCACAAGAGGTTTTTGTCTCCCTGCTACATTCTAAAGTTTTCACATATTACTTTTTTTCCAACTTAATTATTTACAGGGTATTCTCCATGGATTGCACACATCTTCACATATCTTGCAAACTGAGGCATTGATTAACTTTTTTCTTTACTATGTTTTCTACGATGTTTGTTTCGCAAATAGCTTCAGAAGAGAGATAGCTTCTTCTTCTGATGAAAAGAGCACATTTCTTTGTAGCATAATAATTATATTGCATTCTTTCATGACAAAGGTCAGAAGCTGAGAGACCATTCTAGCAGATTCCCTAAGCACTATATTCTTATTCTGTAATTAAGTCTACTGCATGTGACACATCTTACCTGGATGTCTTCACCTTGCTCTCTTGGAGTTGGGCCTCAGAGTACAAATACAAATTCTGGTACTCTGCTGATGCATCTTTTGATAAGAATTAATAAATGTTTTTGTGACTTGCCCCTCTGTATCAAAATTATAAGCTCATAAATAACCTAAATTCTCAGATTCCTCTTTCTGTTGGACTTGAACTTTCCTTCAAGGTTGCAATTTGCTTTCTTTCTTGAAAACTGAATCATCAAAGGGTACCCTATGTACATTACCTTTATTTCTTCATGTGCTACTTACTCATTAACACAAGAAAATGCAACTTCTGCAATTTCATTATTGAAGTGTGCTTCTTTTTTATTACTAATTAACTAATTAATTAATCAGGTGGTAGGTCCCCCCTGTGTATCTCCCAGTCCTAGCAAATCAGGTCTCTGCCTGATTAGATGCATTCTTTCCCTTTGAGACCAGAGGAGGCAGCCATGGAGTCTGAGATGCATGTCTTTAATGACAAGAACTCCTGCTTCCCTTGTGAACCTAGCAATGTTATTTACTTTAGAGTTTCTGTGGCATGGCTTTAGCTGATCATTTTATTTTTAAACCTACAACTGTTCTCCCACTTCCCAGTTCCTTTTATGTCACAGCTAGTGGCTTCTCTTTCAATGTCTTTAACAAGATCATATTTCTAGTTCTAAAGGAAAGTAATTGAAACTTTTTAATGAATAATCTTTGATAACTCATTAGTAACAATATCTCCAGCTAGACCTGGATATGATATGTTGATGACTTTTGTATAAGTATCTTTTCGGGCCAGATATATTCTTTATTTACACTTCAAATATTGCCCCCTTTCCTGGTTCCCCCCTCCCTTGAATTCAACCAGGTGCAGCTTCTATGAAATTTAGTGGGTAGGTTCCCCAAAATGCTAAAAATAAATAATTTCATTATTTTATGCATCATAGAATAGAGAGGCACTCAATGCTCAACTGCATTGAGTGCCTCTCTATTCTTAATAACCAGAAATTGGAAATATCATAAATATCCATCAACTGATAATCGGATAATGAAATGTGATGTATTTACAAAACAGAGTATCATTCAGCTGTTAAGGTAAAAGAAAATACAATGAAATAATGACATTTCCAGGTAAACGGATGAGGTAGAGGCAAATATCCTGAGGTAACCCAGACTCRGTAATGTAAATATCACATATGTTCTTCTATATGCACGGTTTTAATATGTGTGTATGTATGTATGTATGTATGTATGTATGTATGTATGCATGTATGTGTATTTTAACCTTTAGGTATGTGTGGTGTATTTCAATTCAAATAATGACAGAMGTTAGATAGCTAGTAAGCATCCTTGGGGAGGGGAATTGTTCAAGAAAGGGTAAATAGTGTTGAAAAGAGATAAAAGGGAAAGTACTGTTTGCTTCCCTGTTCATTATTTAGAGAGAGTCTAAGGAAAAGGCAATATCCCTGTTCACTTTAGTAAGTATCTATTGGTTTAATGAATAAATTAGCTGCATATTCCTAATTCAAATCCTTTTGCGGCATCCAAGATGTTTTTCTATCAGAAAACAAAAATGTCAAAATAAAGACATGAGCGTTGTCCTGTAGAAAGAAAAGGTAATGTTAAAGTTAGAAAGTAGGAGGAGAAAAAAAAGATTAAAAATACTCCGCAAAAAAAACAAGAGACGATTTTCATCTGTGTTTTATGTATTCTGTTGTTTATTTTCTTGATGCTTAGGTTTTATTATTTATTGCTGTTGTTCTTTTTATATTCTAGCTATTGRCCATTGCTATATGAAGTTAGGAAGATTAAATACAAAACAAATTTGTTTTCTGGCTAGTCTAGATACTTCCAAAAGTATTCTCTTTTCAGATTCCATTTTCCTGGCTTTGCCTGCTTGAACAAGTCAGCCTTCTTTCTCAAACCTGGGCTACTTATCCTGTCTTTAAACCATCACTCTGATGAAGTTTTATTCTGTTACCTTCTTTCAAGGATTTCAGGGCCATTTGGGGGAACAATGGAAATGATCCAGGATAGTCTTCCCATCTGTACATCTTTAGAAGAATCTCAGGGATGCAAACGGCTACAGCTCCTGGTGTGGACCTCCTTGAGAATGGAGTTGAAGTTCTCTGTAAGAATAGGGGAAGTAGACGCTGGTGACAAGACATATTGAAATGTGTGAAGTTCTTGGAGTGTGAAGTACAGTCTGCTTTTGAACGTGATTCCTCCTATACATCTTTTGGACATGGTAGCTGTGTGCCTTCCTGGTATCACTGAAAAAGTGTGTGTTCAAACCAGGCTTGCCAAAGACAATATTGCTTTTGGTGAGAATTGAGTGAATTTCTGACAGTATGTAGAAGCATCCTCTCAAAAAACACTTTACTTCTAGATAGAAGGTTGCAGAATATAAAATAGGATTACAGAATATAAAATGTCTTTGATGTATTCATATATGAATTTTGCATCCACTGTTAAATCATTTTTAAATTTGATTTAATTCATAATTTAAAAAAATGATGAAAAATGACAACTTTGCCCCTAACCTTCTTGTCCACAAACTAATTTTTCAGTAGGAATACTATGAATCAGGACAGGAGAAATAGTATTTAATTAGCAATTGTATGAATTTTCAAGATTGGTTCTCAAGATTATGTTCAGCAAATTCCATTCTCTCAGTACTTGGAACCAGTTGAAACAAGCAGAACACTTTACAGTCACCATTTCAATTAAGCTAACCTGACCAATTTGGGACTTAATAGATGCACTAGATTCACAAATTGAGGTTTCTGTTCCTATAGGCATTTTGCTCTGCTTAGTTACTCAGCTGATGTATGTGACAATACCCTACTGCCAGCTTGCTCTTTTTAAAATACATATATCACTTGGGAGCCTGAACTTAAGCCTTCATATACATAATCCCTCATTTTCTCTTCAAACATAAGAATGCTGTTCATGTATTACTATTAATTCAATATATGCCTACCCTCATTTGTACAGTGAAAATTCTTTATTTCATCTACTAAGTATGTACACCTCTGTACTTCTCAGCAGTTGTTACAAAGATCCAAATTACTGGAGAACTACTGTTTGAAAGTGTCTAAGTTATAASAGCAGCTWCTTTCATTCTTGTCTCCCCCAAACCAATGGCCATAATTTCATCTTATAGAATTGCAGAGGTCACATAGCATTGGCATTGTGGGTGCTATTAATTTCACTAGCTATTTCTCTAACAGTAAACGGGGTTTTTCTTGTTCCTTTTATTACACCATGACTAAGATGGTAATTTTGACTGGGAGGAGGCGCAGATAGAATGATGACAGAGAACTTACAATTCTCTGGCTTGTCTTGGAGAATACTAAGATCATTTTTCATTAAAGAGCAATTTGCCAATTGAAGGTGAGCTTTGTAGGTTCTTATGGATGAATAAGGAAGTGGCTTTCRTCGCACACTCCTGCAACTTCATGCAAACTGGGACATGTGTAGAAATATAGAACTACTGTACTACAAAGCTGTTTTAGACCAACCACACTTTGTTTAATGTCCCCTTTGCTTTTAACTTCAATGTTTGTCACTTTTAATTAAAACAGGCATACACCAAACTGCCATTTTACATTAGTGTTTAGTGTTAATCATTTACTGTTGTAGTTTGAAAGACTACATGTGTGTTGTAGTTTGAAAGACATGTGCATGTGTCATAGCGAAAATGTACAGTCACATGACAATATGCAGGAGCCAGTTATCTCTTCCTACCACAATAGTTCTGGAGATTCAACTCAGATCTTCATGCTGGTCAGCAAATTCAAGTACCCACTGTGACATTTCACTAGCCACATATTAGTATGTGTGAGAAAATAGCCCTTTCATTACCTACTTAAATTGTCTAATCTGGTATTTGATAGTGGCCATATACATCACAGTGAACTGATTTCTTCTTATTTGTCACAATGGAATTAGAGGACACTATACTAACATACTGCTACTATGTTTACTTTTTTTTCAAATAAAATAATTAAATCCAAGTTAAGCAAGCAGTCCCAATTCATCAGTAAAAATCATACATGTCAGGCAGATTGTTCAAGTACAGTTATTTGAAATAACTTAATCAGTTTTAGACTTGTCTACTGCTCTCAGAAACTTACCGTAGCTTCATCATAAAGTCATTGGTTAATTTTATTCTTTGAGAATCTCATATATTATATCATTAACATTTTCTTTCCTGTCTTCTAACTTCTCCTATAATCTACTTCATTCTCTCTCTGTCTCTCTCTCTCATAAAAGAAACAAAGAAAAAGAGAGAGAGAGAAAGAAAGAAAGAAAGAAAGAAAGAAAGAAAGAAAGAAAGAAAGAAAGAAAGAAAGAAAGAAAGATGAAATAAAATTTGTGTTGCTTAAAAGTCAAAACTCCTGAGCATGAGTCATTCCCTGGAATATGGTCAAGACATTGACCCAGTGGCATGCTGTTATATTCTCTGTGAGTTACTATATGCATCTGTCAGTTCATTTCAGGAAAATTTTATTTCTTTAAAACTATTAACTACCTCTGTTTCTCATATTATTTCTACCTGTTCTACTTCCTCTTTATAGATTCCTGAGCCTTGACGGGGCAGGCTTAATAGAGACATTGGATTAAAAACTGAGCACATCAAAATTTCTCACTCTATAAATATTATTCATTTTGGTTCTCTGTGCTAATTCCCAACTAATGAAGAAGAAGCTTCTCTGATGGGGTGAGCAATGCTTTGATCTATGGTCATAACAATATATCACAGAAAGTCAAATGCTGCTATATTCATTTAGCAAACTAATATAAGTTGGTTTTCCACCTTGGTTCCAGACCTATCTAGTTTCATGATTTTTGGCTTCATTAAAAGTATTCAGTTTGGGCTCCATCTCAAGGGATGAASATTTAATTCAATTTTTAATATGTTGCTTTTCTAACACTCYCCTAACATTATGGACTGAGGATAAGTTTCAGGCAAGTTGTTAGGAGAGCAAGCAGGATTCACAGCAGGGTGAGACTGGTGATTACTTTTTTCCTCCAGTAGCTTGAACAGCACCTTTCAGTACTATGAATGCCAGACAGCAGGAATGAAGGTTCCAATTGAGTACTGAATATATTTTATGGGATTTTATGATGGTATGCTGTGTCTTCCATAATATGATCTCACCATCACGCAGTGAGGAATAGCTGATAGCATTGCCAATAGCCTCTAGTGTTTGGGAGGACAGCGATTCTTATGGCCCATGAGTCAATAAATAGCAACCCATTCCTGTCCCTGTGGGTTTTGTTTCAAAGCATAGCTCATCTCTTGGGTGTTTGTCTACCCCATTATGTAGTAAATTCATCTAATTCCTTTTATCTGTGTATGAATTTATGAAGCTTCCTCAGTAGTAGATTTTCATATGCCATTTAAAAAATGGGGGGGGGGGG
>BDUI01005357.1:46025-62753 GCA_002335545.1 Apodemus speciosus
AAAAAAAAAAGAAACACTCTCAATTTTCTCTAAGCAAAACCAATAATTTCACTGTTATCCTAGGGTGAACTATGATAATTTTGAAATGTGCTCCCATTGAGAACTTAGAAAGAGGGGATATAAATTGCTTATTCCTCACCCTTGAACAAATATTATCACAATAGATTGTGAATTTGTTAAACCTATTGTATCTTAGATATTCTAAAAGTTGTATATTTATTTGTTGTTAAAATGCTTTACCTGATATACATATCTTTTAAATTATTAGCATGTTTACCTCTGCTATGTATATATCATATTTCAAAGCACAAATATATTATTCTTATATGAGTGAGGACAATGTCCATTATGAATAACATCTCCTAGTCTAGGAATAGTAAACTCTTTAAAAGTAATTTTGAACGTTAATTGATAGAGATCAAGTTGTGTATTAGAATTGGGATAGGGTTAAATGAGATACCATTGTTACCAGAATTATATGATTACTTATATCATGTACTTAAAAATAGACATTAAGATTTAAATATATATCCTCATGTTACCTATTGCAATGAAAGATTTAAAGCCATATTATCAATTTATATTCATTGATTAAATTTATTGGTCTTCATATTAATTTTTAAGTTTAATTTATTACGAATAAAATAAACTTAGGCCACATCAACCAGTAAACTTTACTTGTAACCAATTTGCTATTAAATACATGATATCAAGGACTTGCATGAAGGCCATAAAATTATTATAATGAAAAACTTATTTGTAAAAGAGAAGTTTGAACATTTATCCCTCCATAATAAGAGGAACTAGAGCTGATTGAAGCCAATGGTGGAGGTGCTCCTTATATCCTGTACACCATTGGGTAGAGATTAAGACGCTAAAAAGACATGTGATAGATGAAGTTAAGAACTTCAAGTAACAGGTGGAACATGCACTAGAGAGCTTGATTTTGAAAATGATACAGAAATCTGACACTATGCATGTCACAAAAGCAGCCTTCAGCTTTTCCTATTTTAGCTATAAGATTCAACCCTTTTACAGTGTTCAAGTCTGCTTTCCAATCCTTGGATATCTCATGTGTATTGATAAACTGTTTACTTCTTCTGCACTCTATTCTGTCCTATTGCTTATTGTAGGACACAACATCCCAGACATTCTCAGAGGGGTCGGATAAATCCCAATATTCACTCCTAGTATTTCCTTTCCTTAAATTTTTGGTCCATGCTAGTGATAAGAATATAACTCTTCCTAATCTATGTCTGAGGCCTCCGTCTTTTGCCTTGCCAGGATAAATGCTAACACATTTCGACTATTTACAAGCATAGTCTACCAAATCAATCAAAGTACTAAGACTGTTTACTCAAGTATTATCCACAGCTGCAGGCAGACTATTGATCATACATTGTTTGATGTTAGCATACTCCTGTCACAGTGTCAGTTACTTTGATTAGAGGAAGAACCCTACAAAAACTTTTGAGGATATGATTGATGGGTATATTGCAGATTTCCATTTGTTTGAAGATAATCCTATTATCAGCATTTAAGGTAGCTAATTAACACTGTTGTTTTTTTACAATATTTAACAAAATATTATCTCCTGAAATCTTTTATATAATCCATAACTAGTGGATCAACAGCTTCATTTGSCTATGGTTAAAGCTTGAATTGAAAAAGGAGATTTAAATATAATAAAATGAATGTAAAATAATTTTTAATTCATGTGAGTTCCTACTAAAAGATAGACAATACTTATTCTATGTAATTGCAATCAGTTCATCCTGTGTCTACAGATACTGGCTTGAGGCTCAAGCAGTAGCCAACTGGCTGTCTAGTAGGAGACCAGTAACTAGAGTTGTAGTCAGCATGCCTATACGATGGAAATATCTACCAAGGAAAGAATGGACTTACAGAGAGGACAAAGCAWGTATGGGCTGCAAGACTGGCAGACTTGATAGTAACACATGTTAAGCATATGTTTGCCAGATTTAAAAAAACAAAACAAGTGTAGATAAAAAGTGGTTTATAAAAGAAAACCACTATTTATCTACACTTGTTGGGCAAGGTCAATGGAAGCAAAATGGAAGTTTATTAATTTTAAAATAATATAAAGAAGAAAGCCACAGAGGGAGGAAAAATGGAGAAATAACAGAACAAAAAACAAAATCAACAACAACAAAAGCAACAGCAACAAAATGATCCCCAGAACTAGACTCAGGGGGATTCCCAGTGGATTTGCAGGCAGCAGAACGCCAGTGCTTACAGTCTTCTAAGTCTAGTACGCGAATGCATTTGTTATACTTTAGTGGATGTGCACAGCTTAGAAATTATTTTTTCTTCATGGAAATATATTTAGGTAAAATGTAACAGAATTCAGAGGAGAGTTTTAATCATCTCTTTTTTAACTACACATAACAGGATAAAGCAATAGTCCGTTCTTTCTGACAAGATCCCAGTCAGTGGTCATTTTGTTCTTTGCAATGGATAGAAAGTTTGATTCTTAGCACATGCAATTTGCTCGGTGACTGCTCTGATGTCACTTTTATTTCTTTGAGGAATATCTGATTTTAAAAACTTACAGTGGGGTTGGGTGTAGTGGCACAGGCCTTTATCCCAGTACTAAGATGACAGAAGTAAGTAGGTCTCTGTGAAGTAAGTAGATCTCTGTGAAGTAGGAGGCCAGCCTGGTCTACAAAGTGATTTCCAAAAAGATATCCATGGCTGATGGCTGTTACACAGAGAAACCCTGTCTTGATGACACCACCCTGCTCCTGTACCCTTGCAAAGACATCTTAGAATGGAAGGAAGGCCAGCTAATCTTTCATTACACAGTGGTAAATAGTAATGTAGTTCAAACTCCCAATAAGGATTCTCTGACCTTCAGTCTATGGATTGGTCACCTCTGTTTTCCTGGTAGAGTTCATCACCTGGAAAACTGGGAAAGATGTATGTCATGTCATACATTAAATATAATGATAGTCCACCTCAAGAGAAAGAAAACAGTATAGTGTCTTGGTGTTCTCAGGAGGGCCTTGGGGTTTTCCTGAATATCTATAACACTGAACACAGTAAAGTCTATAGCACATGACTCCATGTTATTTAGGGGTTATAAAAGAGGGAGGTTTCATAGGAGAATCTAAAAAAAAATAAAGTTTCTGTTTCATAGGCTGTATTATCCTTGGGGTGAACAATCTCTATCCCTTTGTGACTAAATCAAGCTTGCTAAGTCAGCTCATCAGTCAGAAAAACCTCTTGTGCCCTTGCCTTTGGACAGCTGACTAATCAGGCTCCTCCCTGCTGAGCCTTTCATCACACCTTCTTTGTGACTGTGCATTTCACTGTATGGCAATTATTTTCCTTATCTTCCTTGGGAGCAAAATGTTGGTCATAATGATCACTTCTATCTTGAACATCTCCTAGAACAGTGAGTAATAAATAGTAGTTTTTACTAATTTGCATGAATGTGATTCAATCTATTAGTACCCACTGCTACAGAATCAACCAAAACAGATGTTTCCCAACTTGGAGAAATGGCACTGTTTGTTTGGTCATACTATATTGTGTTATGCTAAATGAAAATGATACAAAGCACTTGTTTATATTTTTAATTTATTTTATTGGAAGATAACCATTAGAAAGTAATAACTTGCTTAGAATATTTTGTGACCCTAGCTAGCTATTTACCCTATCATCATACATTTTGAAAAGAAGAGATAAAAATATTTAATTTGTAATATAAAAAGCATTAAATGATAGGCTGGGATGATCAGTTATGTATCTGTTTATTTTACCTACTTTTAGCCTTTTCTGGTACTAAAACCAACCAGCTAAATTTTTTTTTTTGTATACAGACATAGTTTAATAAAAATAGGGCAATACTCTATTTTTGCCCCCTGTGATCTAAAATAACATCATATTCTGACATTACTCTGCCTGCAAATATTCTCATTTTTTTTTAAAAAATGACCTGTGTCTGATCTTCATTTATTTAGTTTCCCCTACTGTAGTGAACACTTCATTTTATTTAGACATTGTAAAGGAAAAAAATTGTAATAACAAATCTTGTCATTAATTTCTTGAGTTCTTCTGTATCAAATAACTACATATTTGACTATGCTCTCAGAAGAAATAGTTGCATATCTTCCAAAGYTTTCATGATCCTTTGTTAAGTAGTTTGATTGTAACGGGTTAAGAATGCCTTAAAGATGGTGCTTTCTAATCCCTTTCTATATCTTTAACAATATTCTTTACCTTCAAAATGAGTACATGCCTTCTGTATTTTTCTAACATGTCTAGATATTTATCAGAAACATATAGCAATCAAGCACAGGAAGCAACTAGCAGGTTSCTACAGTGGTGCCCTTGTTCACAGTGGAAATGCAGTGACTCTTCAGTACAGCAGTGATGATCGATGAATAAAGAAGCCAGATCTCTGTTGCTAGCATTCCTGCAAGAGGTAATTTCCCTCTTCCTTCTCCTGTGTTGGGACTTGTTAGTGCATAGGTATGCATAGAGGTAGAGCAAAATCCCTGGGGTGGAAGGACTGGGGATGCTGATGCTAATAGCTTGACACTGGTGCAATCTTTTCTGTGAGAAGCTGCCTGGCTCTGCACTTATCACATCCTGACAGTGAGCAGACTCCCTCCAGCTGTCTCTATCAGGAACATCTCTTCAAAAATAATATTGTTTCAGTAGTTAAGTTCTAAAAATGTTTCACTTTTTTTCTCAGTTTGAACTTTTTGCCCTTTTTTTTGCATTATATCTTTTCAAACAAATTTCCTGTCAAGTTACAGTTTACATTATATTCACTTTTAACAAGTGTCTCTGCCTGTGACTAATCCAGAGATAATTACAGTGCCAATCCTATTGACAAAATCGAAACACCGAAATGGARAAAGCCTACATTTCCACTCTCTTTTCCTAATAATATTAACCTGTCACTCCAGTGCTATATCAAAAATTCCCTGGCTTCCTTCCTTAAATCAAATTGCCCAAAGCCCTAAGAAATCACATTTTCATAAGCAACTTAGTCAGGCTACATCTACACGCCTCAGGAGTGAGATTACCACATTGCCGCCAACCCCAACTTCTCTTATGTGATATTAAAAACTTTGGAAACTGGCTTATATAGGTCCACATCCCCAAGATTTAGTGGTATTCTTAATTAGCTTCTCGAGCTCTGGTTAACATGGAAACTACTCAGTTTCTATTTCAAAGGCACCATGATGAAAGTGTGCTGTCTCTTATTTAAGAACCCTAACACTTGTATCTGCAGTTTTTGCCATATAAAACTTCAGCATCATGGAAAAAAGAGCAAGTGAGAAAGTGATAAACATGAAGAATTTCAAAAGATGGAGAAAAACATTCATGAAACAATTTACACCTAGCTACCTCATTTGAATTTTAATAGGCAAACTTCTACAATAGTCGCATGCTGGAAGGATATATTGAGTGAAAAAAAGTCACAGAAGACATTACCAGATAATTATCATAAAATTTAAAATGCATATTCCATTGTTCATGTACAGTGCTTTAAAAGAAATCATAGCATAATAAAAAATGCTAGGTTAGAACAGAAATGCTGTATCAAATGCGAGATGCAAGTCTTAGTATCTGGATAAAAACTTTTCTTTGGTATTATATATCAAAGACCTTCCAATGATATGGGTAAATGATACAGCATTAAGTTTCAAATCAAATGCAATAATGAAATGTTTTATAAAATGTGGTACAATATGCTGTAGTTTCCTCTAAGTTCATAAGAAGGTACACAAGACAAAGAAAATAAAAAGAAATCTGGAGAAGAGGAGGGAGAGAAGTAAATTTCAAAGCCATTTTCAAGCTTGTAATTAATATGAGTGCCAGTCAATAACCTATTGTTTATTTCAGACCATTTGAACATCTATGAAATCCACCTGGCAGCTGGTTGAATCACTAACAACAGGTGTCTAAGCACATAGAAAGAACACAATGTCCAAACAAACCTGTGAGCAAATTAAAAGTCAACATTCCTACAATGCAGTTCGACTATGTGTCAGATCTAGGCAGTAACCTGAAGCATTATGTTACACATGTAATTTTATGTGTATATTTGTAGTTCGATGAAAATATGTGTGTTATATATTTGTGTGTTCATAGTAATGCTTTTATTTAGAAAGGACATTTGATCTATTAAGTATTTATAAATCAAAAGAAAAGTTTTAATCACAGACTGTGTATTAAAACTTGAAAGGCAGTTCATGGAAAATGGTAAGACTTCAAAATGACAAAGTACTAAGATGTTCCACCTAGTAAAAACATGGAGGAGCTAGAGAGATGGCTCAGTGAGCAAGGCACTGGCCAGACAAGCTAAACATGATTTTCAATCCCTGGAAGCCATGTAAAAGCCCAGCACGGTCATGCAGTCCTAAAGGCCAGCACTGTGGGGGCAGAGGGGCAGAACCCAGGAGGTGGCTGGCCAGAAGAACAGACAAAAGGTTGAGCTTCAACTTCAGAGATCCTATCTGAATAAAGTAAGATTCACAGAGATAAAGGAAGGCACTCACCATTTTTCTCCGACTGCTACATGAATGTGCATCCCCACAGTAATATGCACACACCATGAACACACAAGGAAAGAAAAACTGAAAGAGTGAAAGAATGAAGAAATGAAGGAAAGAAGGAAGGTAGAAATGAAAGAACAAATTAGAAACCACATCACCAATAACACATTATTTTATCACTAAGATTTCTAAGGATCAGAAAGTGAAATGATAGTTAGTAAACATATTGACAGTAGAAATTTGTACATCTTTGATTAGAAAATTAATTGGTAGTCATTTTTGGCATCTACCAAAAACATAAAGATATGTTAACATTTTACCTAGTTTTTTACTTCCTATGATTCATTATACAAATGGGTAAAGATTTACGTGTGTGTGTGTGTGTGTGTATGTGTGTGTACATGCCTATAGATGCATATTTTCCATACATGAGTTATAAATACTTAAACATACTAAGCAGCAGGTTCAATTACATGTAGTTAAATGAAAGAAGCATTAGTATAAAAACAATGAAGAGAAAACATACTGTGCATGTGTCTATGCTTAGAAAACATAATGGGAATAACACATGCTTGTTGCACACACAGACCTCTCTACATAACCATGCATTCTGGGATGCCTATAACTTCATAGAAAATCCCTGGAAAATGTGATATATAAGTATCCATGTATGTGTGTTCTTCAAGTTTGGGAGTCCAGAGGATACATTACTTCACTAAGTGTTCAATGTTCATGTCTATACTAGCCAAGTAATGAAGTTTTCCCATGTTCATTGTTCTTTAAACAATGCAGCAGTGTTATGATGGTTCAATATATATTGAGAATTTATATTGCTTTTAGTTTTTGCTTTTTTTGTTTCATAAACTAATATGAAACAAATATTCACATGGGATTTATATCCCTCATCTTTTTCCTCATCCTCTTAAATTCTGTATCAAATTCATGATGTCTTCTATAATTATTATCATTTTACACACACACACACACAAAACACATACATACACACACGCACATGCTCTGAAGGATAGGTAGATTAGATATAGAAAGATGGTAGATCGTCAGACTGACAACAGATGAAAAACAGAGAGACAGATAAAATCCTGGGTTCATTTATTGCTGCTGATATGTACATGTGTGTAGGGTTGACAATATAGTAAACTGAATCATTGAGTAAACTGAATCTCCTTCTCTCTAAGTAGTTATTATCTATCTGTAGCACTTCATCTAGAGGGGAGACCTTCAAAATATCTGACATATAAATTGGCATGTTTGCTGGTGTTGCCATCATACAGTTCTTGCTTACACAACCATATTGTTGAGTTTTCATTGGTGTATTATCCCTACCACTTCTAGGAATCACAATCTTTTAACACTCATCCTGGTCCTCTGGATTTAATAATCTTTGTACTCCTCTTCTGCAATGTTGTGACCTATAAGTATAGGGGTTGCATTGTAAATGTGGCCTTGGTAAAATCTTTTTTCCATTTTTATTAGATAATCTTAATTTATATTTCAAATGCTATTCCCTTTCCTAGTTTCCCCTCCAAAACACCCTATCCCCTCCCCCTCTCCTTGCTCGCCAACCTACCCCTTCCTGCTTCTGTATCCTGGCATTCCCCTACACTAGGGCATTGAGTCTTCTCAGGACCAAGAGCTTCTCCTCCCATTGAGTCCAACAAAACCATCATCTGCTACATATGCAGCTGGAGCCATGTGTCCCTCCATGTGTACTCTTTGGTTGGTGGTTTAGTCCCTGGGATCTCTGGGGTTATTGGTTGGCTCATAAACCTTATTCCTTCCCATCACTGCCCCATCAGTTATGTTTCACTATGAATTGGACTTAATTCAAYCTGAAACATTACTTCTTCCTGATTCAAGAGATTATAGGATTTTCTTTGTACTGGGAGTATTCTATCTCTTCTGAATTCATGGCTCAGATTAAGTCTGGAATTTAACCACTATTTTCCCATGATCTCTCATGTACCTGTTTATCCTACAGGTCTTGGGGCCTCTCAGTCTCCAGACACAGGGAAATCAATTCCTTACAGTATAACTCTTTATGTACATTTCCTGTGGGTTCTGCCTCTTAGGAGAACTCAGGATGATGCAATACCTAAGAAAATTTTGTCACATTCTTATTACTTGAAAATGTTGCAGAGCAGAGCAGAGCATAATTAATCCCTTAAGTGAAGGAAGCAAGGCAGTCCCAATATGTTCCAAGCCTCCCATTGTCCTTTTTCCAGAATCTATATAATTTTCATGAGAAAATAACATAATTTAAAACAAAATAAATTGTGCCACTCTTGCATGATATTCCCTGTATCTTAGGTGTAAGGATGACATTGTAATTATAACAAATGGCATTATACAATTCGTGTTTCTGCACCAGATTGTGGCCACCACACTGTCATTTATTTCTGCATTTTGTTTAGCTGTGGATTATGGTAATAGATCGTGACTACTGAAATAAAAAATATTCTTTGATTAGGAGTGAGAGATGCACTTATCTGTACTTATAATGAAAATTATTTAGAATGAATGTATAAATTATATTGATTAACTTGTTATCTGTATATGCACATACATCATATACATACTTGTACACATACATATACATATACACATGCAATACACATACATATACATAATTTTTATGTAGTTTACATCCCTCCTCCTGGTCTTCTCCCTCACACTGTCCATCCCACTATTTCCCTCCCCTTTTTCCTCAGAGAGGAAGGACCACCCCTTGGGTATCTCCCTCACCCTGGCACATCAAGTCTCTGAAGGATTAGGTACACCTTCTCCCATGAAGACAGACACTGTAGCCAGGTAAGATAACCTAATAGACAGACATAGATCAACATTAGTGATAGTCCTCACTCCAACTGTTGGGGGACCCAGATACAGACTGAGCTACACATCTCCTGCATATATGCAGGGATCCTTGATTCAGCCCAGGTGTACTCTTTGGATGGTAGTTGTGAGAGCCCCTAAGAGTCCAGGTTAGTTTACTTTCTTGGTCCTCCAGTGGAGTTCTTATTCCATTTAGGGCCCTCAATTCTTCCCACACTTCCATATGGGTCCCCAAGCTCCATCCAATATTTAACTGTTGTTCTCTGCATCTGTTTCAGTCAGCTGCTGGGTGGAGCCTCTCAGAGGACAGGTATGAAAGGCTCCTGTCTGCAAGCATAATAGAGTTTAATTAATAATGTCAGGGATGGGTGCTTGCCTGTGGAATGGGCCTAAAGTTGGACTGGTTATTGGTTAGCCAATCCCTCAGCCTATGCTTTTTTCCATATCCCTGCATTTCTTGTAGACAGGATAAATTTGGGTCAAAAGTTTTATGGGTGGATTGGTGTCACTATTGCTCCAACAGGGTTCCTGCCTGGCTACAGGAGGTAAACTCTTCATGTTCCATATCCTTACTGCTGTGGGTTCAGCTAAGTTCTTCCCCCTTAATTCCTGGGAGACTCCACCATCCCAGGTCTCTAGCATATCCTCCCAATTCTCTGTCCCTCCATGCTGCAGATTTACATTCATTCTCATGGCCCTTTATCCTTCTCTCCTGTCTCTCACCAAAACTCATTCTGGACCCCTCCCACAATCCCCGCTCCATTCACTTTCCCACCTAGTATCCCCCTCTATTTATTGATTATTTTATTTTCCCTTCCAAGTGAGAATCAAACATCCTTACTTGGGCCTTTCATTTTGTTTAGGTTCTTTGGGTCTAGAAGTATAGGGTGGGTATATATTACTTTATGGCTAATATCTACTGATAAGTGCATACATACTATCCATACCCTTTTGGGTCTCAGTTACCTCACTCAAGTTCCATCTATTTGCCTGCAATATTCATGATTTCGTTTTTTAATGGCTTAATAGTATTCTACCCATATATTCTTTGTCCAATCTTCCATTGAGTGACACCTATGTTGTTTCCATTTTCTGGCTAATATGAATAGGCTGCTATGAACACAATTGAACAGATGTCCATGTGGTATAAGAAAGCACATTTTGGGTATAGGCCCAGGAGTAGTACAGCTCGTTCTTCAGGTAGAATTAGTCCATTTCCTGAGAAACTGCCAACTTGATTTCYAAAGTAGTTGTACACTCCCATCAGCAATGGACTGTTCCCCTTGTTCGATAGCCTTGCCATTATGTGCTATGACTTGAGTTTTGATCTTAGCCCTTCTGCTGTGTATAAGATGGAATCTCAGGGTCATTTTGATCTGCATTTGCTGATCACTAAGAACCTTAAACATTTCTTTAAGTGCTTCTCAACCATTCTAGTTTCCTCTGCTGAGAATTCTCTGTTTAACTCTGTGCCCAATTTTTATTTGGGTTACTTGTTTGGGTTGTTGGTGATTGTGAGTTCTTTATATAATTTGGATATTAGGTCTATGTTAGAGGTAGAGATGGTGAACGTCCTTTGCCAATCTGTAGGCTGGCACTATCATGTTATCCTATTGACAGTATCCTTTGCCTAAAAGAAGCTTTTCAGTTTCATGAGGTCTTATTTGTCAATTGTTGATCTTAAGAGCCTGAGCCATTCACTGGAGTTCTGTATAGGAATATGTTTCTTGAACCATTGAGTTCAAAGTTTTCCTCCACTTTCTTTTCCATTAGATTTAGTGTATCCAGATTTACATTGAGATCTTTGATCCACTTGAATTTGAGTTTTGTGCAGAGTAATCAATACTGATCTTTTTTTTTCAATTTTCTACATTCAGACAGCCATTAGACCAGCACCATTTGTTGAAGATGCTTGCCTTTTTGTTACATTGTATGGTCTTAGATTCTTTATAAAATATCAAGTGTCCATAGGTGTGTGGATTTAATTCAGGGTCTCTGATTAAATTCTATTGACAAACTGATCTGTTCCTATACCAATACTATGCAACTTTTATTACTATTGCTCTGTAGTACAGCTTGAGGTCTGGAATGGTGATTCCTCCAGAATGTATTTTATTGTTCAGGATTGTAGTTGCTTTCCTGCTATTTTGTTTTTCTCTGTGCAGTTGATAATTACAATTTCAAGGTCTGTAAAGATTTGTTTTGGAATTTTGATGGTAAATGCATTGAATGTCTACATTGCTTTTGCTAATTGCATTTTCACTAGGTTAATCCTACCAATTAAATGGGCACGGAAGATCTTTTCAACTTCTTATATCTTCCTAAATTTCTGTCTTCAACAATTTGAACTTCTTGTCATACAGGTCATCTAATTGCTTGGTTAGAGTTAAACCTAGATATTTTGTATTATTCAAGGCTATTGTAAAAAGTGTTGTTCCTGATTTTTTTTTTTGGCTCATTTATCATTTGTAGAAAGGAGGATTACTGAAATTTTTTTTTGAGTTAATTTTGTATCCAACCACTTTGCTGATATTGTTCATCAGCTGAAGGGGCTCTCTGGTAGAACATTTGGGGTTGTTTCATAGAACAAAGTCCATGAATTATGAGACTTTAACTTCTCTCTTTCTAATTTGCACCCCCTCCTTTAGTTGTCTTATTGCTCTAGTTACAAATTCAATTATAATTGTCAGTAGATAAAGAGAGTGGACAACTCTGACTTGCCCTTCATTTTATTGGAATTGCTTTAAGTTTCCCTCTATGTAATATGTTGACTATTGGCTTGGTGTCTGGTGTATGTTCCTTTTATTATATTTAGTTCTGTGACTTGTGTCCATGATCTCTCTATAAGACTTTAAAAAGGGTGTGTTGTATTTTATCAAAGGCTTCTTCATCATCTAATGAGAAGGTCATGTGAGATTATTTTTCTTTTAGTTTGTTTATATGGTGGGTTATGTTCTTGGATTTTCATATAGTGAACCATCCCTGCATCTGTGAGATGGAGCCTACTTGATCACAGAGGATATTTTTTCCATGTTTCCTGAATTCTATTTGCTGTATTTCATTGAGTTCGTAAGAGAAATTCGTCAGAAATGTTGTTTCTCTTTTGAGTATTTTTATGTTTTAAGGTGACTGTGGCTTCAGAGAATGAGTTTGGCAGTGTTCCTTCTACTTCTCTTTTCTGGAATAGTTTAAGGAGTATTGGTAAGAGCTCCTCTTTGAAAGTCTAGTAGGTTTCTGCACTAAAACCATCTGACCTTGGACACTTTTTGGTTGGGAGACTTCTCATGATTGCTTGCATTTTCTTAGCGGTTATAGCACTATTTAAATAGTTTACCTGACCTTGATTTAACTTTGCTAAGCGGTATCTGTCTAGAAAATAATTCATTTCATTAAGATAGATGTTCCAATTATGTGGAGCTCAGGATTCTGAAGCAAGACCTAATGAATTTTTTGAGTTTACTCCTTGTCTGTTATTATTTACCTTCATTTGTTTATCTGGATACTATCTCTCTGTCTTTTAGGTTTTCTTAGGGTGTGTCTATATTGTTGATTTTCTCAGAGAAACAGCTCTTTGTTTCATTGATTCTTTTATTGGTTTCTTTGTTTCTGATTGATTGATTTCAGTCCTAATTTTGAATATTTCCTACCATTTACTCCTCTTTTGTATATTAACTTCTTTTTTCTAGAGCTTTCAGATGTATGTTTAAACTATTGTTATGAGAACTTTCTAATTTTGTTATGTAGGGACTTAGTGCTATGTGCTTTCCTCTTTGTACTGCTTTCATTGCTTCCTTAAATTGGGGATGTTGTCCCTTCATTTTCTTTGAATTTTAGAAAGTCTTTAATTTCTTTCTCTATTTCTTCCCTCACACAGAGATCATTGAGTAGAGAGTTGTTCAATTTCCAAGAATATATATGCTTTCTTACGTTTCTGTTGTTGATGCCAAGCTTTAATCCATAGTACTCTGACAAAATGCAAGGCATTATTTCAATTGTATCTTTTCAAACTTGTTTGTGACCTACTGTATTGTCAGTTTTTTGAAAATGATTCATAATGTGCTGTGAAGAAGGTATATTCTTTTCTGGCTGTGTGTAATATTCTATGCATCTCTTTTAGGTCCATTTGTTTCATAACATCAGTTGGGTTTATCATTTCTCTGTTTATTTATTTATTTATTTGTCTGTCAATTGGTAAGCGTAGGCTGTTGAAGTCTCCCACTATTAATCTGTGGGATTTGACCTGTGATTTAAACTTCAGCAATGTTTCTTTTAAAATGTGGGTGACTTGAGTTTGGGGCAAAGGTGTTAAGAATTGTGAAATTATCTTGGTAGGCTTTTCCTTTGATGAACATGAAGTGCTCTTCCCTGTTCTTTTGATAAATTTTGATTGAAAGTCTATTTTATTGCATATTAGGATGACAACTACTCCAAATTGCTTCATGGGTTTGTTTGCTTGGAATATTTTTTCTAGTCCTTTACTCTGAGATAATGTTTATCTTATTTGCTGAGGTGTGTTTCTTGTATACAGCAGAATGATGGATCCTGTTTTCATATGCATTCTGTCTTTTTATTAGGAAATTGTGTCCATTGATGTGGAGAAATTTTGATGACGATGTGATTGTTTATTCTTGTTATTTTGATGTTTGTGTATGTGTGATTGTCTGTACTTATTTTGTTTTGCTGCTATGCAATTATATATTTCCTCTGTTTTCTAACATATAATATTCTAATTAGGGTTAGATTTTTCCTTTTAGTATATTCTATTGGGCTGGATTTGTGGTTAGATATTGTTTTAATTTATTTTTGTATAGAAATATCTTGTTTTCTCCATCTGCAATTACTAAGAGTTCTGCTAGATAATAGTCTAAGTTGATATCTGTGTTTTGCTTTAGAGACTGTGAGATATCTGTCCAGGCCTCTCTAGCTTTTAAGGTCTCTGTTGAGAAGTAAAATTGTAGTTCTGATAGGTCTGCCTTTGTGTGTTACCTGACATTTTTCCCTTGCCACTTTAAATATTCTTTTTCGGTTCTGTATATTTTGTGTTTTGATTATTATGTGTTGGGAGATTTTATGTTTCCTGTCTAGTCTAACTGGTAATCTGAAAGCTTCTTGTATGTGTATAGGCATCACTTCTTGAAGTTGGGCAAGTTTTCATCTATTATTTTGTTAATAATATTTTCTAGGCCTTATAGCTAATATTCTTTACCTTCTTTTATTCCTATTATTCTTAGGTTAGGTCTTTTCACGTTATCCCAGATTTTTTGGATGTTTTGTATCAGGAATTTTTTAGATTTAACATTTTCTTTGAYTAATGTATCTACTTCTATTATATTTTTCTATGCCTGAGATTCTCTCTTGCATCTCTTGTTTTCTGTTGGTGATGCTTGCATCTGTTGTTCATGTTTTCTTCCCTAGGTTTTATGTCTCCAATATTTCCTCAGTTTGTGTTGTTTTTATTGCTTCTATTTCCACTTTCATGCCTTATACAGTTTATTTATTCCCCTTACCTAGTTAACTGTGTTTTTCTGTAGTACATTAAGGAATTTATTTGTTTCTTCTTTAAACCTCTACTTGTTTGATTCTATTTTCCTTTATTTCCTTAAGGGATTTTCATTTCATTTTTAAAGGCCTGTATTATCTTTATAAGATTGGATTTAAGCTCATTTTCTTGTCTTTCAAATATGTTAGGATATCCAGAGCTTGCTGTATAAGAATAACTCTGTTTTGTTGCTGTCGTTATTGCCCTGACTTTTATTTTGTGTTTTCATTTGATAGCAATTAGACATCTAGATGGTTTTAGTCCATGTGTGTTCTTTCTACAGTTAGTATTTGGAAGGGGCCCTAACTTTGGTTATCCTGGAGTAGCAGGCCTCTGGATGGGTAATGGAACTGAATCTAACCTTATGGTTCTGAATCAGCAGGGCTGATCCTGTTGAGATTTCTTGTTGTGATTCCTTTGTTTCATGAATACTTTTCAAATGTTGTTAGATTTTAATAAATTATTGTCTATTCTCAGATGCAAGAAGACAAAAGCCTTATCTTAAAGACAGACATTAAACAAAAAGACAATGTTAAACTTTTCTAAGTAYCTTAATTCATTTTATTTTATTTTCCATATCTGTTTATAAAAGTTGTTAATTTTTCCTTGACTCAGTTTTGCAGAAGTGATAGTAATAAAATTTGGTTTTTACTATATTTACTTTGGTGCAATCAATATTTATTTGGTTTTTGTCCAATCAACCTTCCTATCTCAAAAGCACGGTACTTTCACTATTTGTACCATTTATACAATGCTGATTCACATTTCTATGCCCTGAAAAATAACTACTATGTGAACTGTGTGGCCCCTATCTTTAAGTAGCAAAAACTGTCTGGTCTAACAGTGCTTTTGAATGCTTTTAAATAAGAACCTAATAGTTTTTACCTTGTCTAGACTTAGTGTCATGATGCGTGTTCAAAGACTGCATATTCACCCAGCAATGGTGAATTTAAGCATAATCAGTATCTTCAGTAGACCAATTTTCATGTGATTTTTCAGATCAATTCCAGAAAAAGCTCATTTGAAGTTTCATAACTCTCCTAGTTTATTATTATGCTATTGATCTCTGAGTCATTTTTAAGCCATTGCTTCTGGCTGTAAGAGGAAGAGGCATCTTGCTGACCATTCTTCCTTCTTCTTCATTTTCTGTAAATGAATATTTCATTACAATCATAGCTTCATGTCTCAAGCAGAGTACAGAATATTAAGTTACAGACAGGAAGGAAAGCAGTAGAAAATGAAAAGATCTTTAACAAGCTCTTTCTAAACAAGAGAGGTTTTTATGATTTGTTTACCTCAGGAGCAAGTATTTTCTCACTAGCCTATCAATGCCTGAGAAATCAAACTCACATTAGAAGAAATAAACATTTTAAATTATAATCATGTCATATTCCTGAGAAAAGTGGAATAGGGTTTTCTTTTTTTTTCTTTTTTTTTTTTATTTTCTATATTCTTTGTTTACATTCCAAAGACTTTCCCCTTTCCCAGTTCCCCCCTCACCATGTGTTCCATAAGTCCTCTTCCCTTGCCCTTTCCCCAATGATCCCCTCCCCCACCACCATTTCTCTGTTCTGATACTCTCCTATAAAACTGGATCCAGTCTTTTCTGGACCAGGGTCCTCTCCTTCCTTCTTCTTAGGAGTCTTTTGATTTCCTAATTGTGCCTTGAGTATTCAGAGCTTCTGGGCTCATTAATATCCACTTATGAGTGATTGCATTTCATGTGTATTCTTTTGTGATTGGGTTAGCTCACTTAGGATAATATTTTCCAGATCCAACCATTTCCCTACAAATTTCATG
>BDUI01005358.1:44711-60509 GCA_002335545.1 Apodemus speciosus
CTCTCTCTCTCTCTCTCTCTCTCTCTCTCTCTCTCTCTCTCTCATTTTTTAAAATTCTTCTTTTTTCCTTGCCTCAAATAAAGGCTTCAAGCTGTTAGAGGAGAAGAAAATGTTCTTCTAAGATCCTTGTGGAATAAAAATCCTTGTGGATCTAGGATATTTTGGTCCCACAAAAAATATATTTGCTCAGCCTAAAGGACACATGTTCTGAGTAATATCATAGACACTCACATCTGTAGGCCATCGAGGCAGTGTTGACTATGCAATACTGAAACCATTCAATGAACTCCCCAGTTTCATAAATGCAAGCACACGTCCACACTAAACAAAGTCTTCTGGGGGTTGTGCCATTTCTTCATGGAAGACATGATTTATTATGAAACTGGATGGCACTGTGACCATTTGTGTGTGTACATTCTCATCTAGCCTAAAGTGTGTGTGTGTGTGTGTGTGTTTCTGTGTGTGTGTGTGTGTGTGTGTGTGTCTGTGCACAATTACTTGACATGAATTAGTTTCAGAATGGAAACTTTAGCCTACTTCAACTGTGTTTGAGACCATTGCACCAAACAGGCAATTTTCAGATTCCAAGCATGTGTACAGTTTAAAACCCTGATCAAACACCCAGTTCACTCAATCTTGTCAACAGCCTGTTATAGAAATCCAACTGAGGGCCTTTCACCTGTACACATCCTGAATATGGATCCACATGTGGCATTTTTATGAACTTGCAATATCTGGATTTTAGCTACTGTCAGCAGATGAACTTTTGGATGATGGTGGGTGAACTGTTGATACTCTCTAGTTCATGGCCATGGAGAGAGTCTCTGGATGGCCTGCAGTTGGGTCCCTCAGTGACAAGACCTGAGTGCAAAGTGTCACATTAACTGGATGCTTTAGTTGGTTCTATGTCCTAATAAAATAGAGCTAACAATAAGACTCAACCTTGTCTTCTTGGTGTTTATGATTTTCTGCCTAGATTTTTTTCTGTTTAATTGATTCCCAAGTGTATGTCCCCTCCTGGGATGACACTAAGCATGCTTAGTTTAAGAAGATGGGACATTTGGGCACAATGTTTGCTCTCACCAACAGAACCTCTCTAGAGGTGTAAGGTTACTACAACCTAGCTAATTATTCAGTCCCCTATTGACCCAAGGCCCTTGGCAGGATTGAATCTCTTAGTACAGTTCAAATTCCAAAGTCCTTGGAATGTAAACAAAGAATATAGAAAAAAATCCTCAAAAAAAAAAAAAAAAAAAAACAACAACAAAAACAAATTCCAAAGTCCTATGCAACCACATCAGAATGATCGAGGCTTATATCATCACTCAGGCCTGATGCAGCACCAGAGCCCAGGAGGGCTGGCTCACATGCTGTACAAACCTCCAGTATTTTACTGAGATGATATATTTGCAAAGCCCCAGCTGTGCATGCAACTGAGGCCCTTTCCTTATTCCCACACTGAATTGTGGCAATTCAAACTGTCCTTCTTCTAGATAACATGACAGGCTCTTCTGCTCTTGTGTTCCTGTTTCCTTACATGGTTAGCATTTGAAAATAGAGCAAAGTTACTGTGAAGATAATGACTTTGTGGCTCTGATACGGTAGATCAGGGAAATTTACAAAAGAAAGCTCTGGTGCTGCCTAGGAAAGGACCAGCAGCCTGTGCTTTTCTTTCTATTCCGTCTACAAGGGAGCAAGACTTAGTCTTGCTTATTTAAAGCTCCGTGGAGTAAGACCAGATTGCAAATGTAAAGAGCAACTCTCCTCGAAGGCTTGCAGGCTTGATGGGCAAACAGTGTGGAGAGTCGCACATCCATTTTCAAATTTAATCTAATTTAGCAAAGAAAGGTTACATAGGAATGGAAGCAAACAGACCACATGGCTCCACAAACTTTCTAGCTCTGCTTTTTTTTTTTTTTTTTTTTTTTTTTTTTTACAATCACTGCATTGGCATCACGAACTGCAGAGAAATGTGTTAGTGTACGACTTTCTCCATAGACAGCCCTAAAATACTAACTCCTGTGAAAACGATGTACAGCTCAGAACCACAGTGGCTAAACCTCCATTTCAGTCATCCACCCTTAAGGGTTCATGGTAAGATGTCTCTGTGATTTCTTCTGAAGTCTGAGATTCTGAGGTCCTCAGATGGCTCTAGACCAGGCTAGAAAACCATGGCAGGTTGGAGCTGCTGAGACCTAGTTTGGATAAGCAGGAGTGACTTGGTGGTTATGCCTGTGTTCTATATGTGCGTGAAGTTGGGAGGTTGACTATGGTGTCTTTCTCAACTGCTCTCCATCTTATTTTTGGAGACAAGGTCTGTCACTGAACCTGGAGCTCAGTGACTGGCTAGAAAGCTTCATGGATCCTACTGGTTTTGGCTCTCACTTTAGCAGGCATTTTATATAGTTACTGAGGATCCAGACTCAAGTCAAGTCCCAAGGCAGGCACATAACCAATGGACTGAGTTATTTCCCAAGTCCTAACAACACCTTTTTAATTCTTATAGTGCTTGAGATCTTAGAGTTAGGGAAATTGTTAAAAGGTGAGTGTGTGATTCAGACTGCTCTGAGTTCTTGTTGTGAGTTTCCTGTACAATTCTCTCAGGACAGCCATTCGACACCCTCCCTCAGGATGTCTGAGGTGAACAGGAGCTAGATGTAGAGGCTTATGTCTGTAAGGAACTTTGAGCTGGAGAAAGCAGCATGCTGACCAGAGGTGTGGACAGGATCATGGAGACACAGAACCCTTGTGAGGCAGAAGATGGAGTGTGGAGGGGTGGCAATGGCAGCCATACTCTTTAGAACAATGCCATTTTTTGCTCTTAGATCTTACCAAGACCCACAGTTCTTTTTCCCCCTTCGGAAGTACACCTGTGTCCTTTTCTTCCAACACTTGAAGGTGTAAAGGCTGATGTGCATTCTCTCTTGAGTTGATTCACCTGTCCCTTTCTCCCTCTAGGTTTTGACCTGGTGAAGTGCGAGGATCCAGGCATCCCTAACTATGGCTACAGGATCCGGGACGATGGCCACTTCACAGACACTGTGGTTCTCTACAGTTGCAACCCAGGCTATGCAATGCATGGCAGCAGTACCCTGACCTGCCTGAGTGGGGACCGCAGGGTGTGGGACAAACCTATGCCTTCCTGCGTGGGTGAGTTGGTAATGCTGGGTCAGACTCTTATCAAGAACTAGGCCAAAAAGGTCATGCTATATGTGGCTTGGTACAAGTTCCTCGGAAAGGGCAGGCAATCTCACTATGTTTGTATATATGTTAATTGCATCCCAAGGTAGACATAGGCTTCAACCACCAACTGAGGTTCATTCAGTTCCACCACAGTTTGCTTTTGGAATCAAGGAGTTTATTAGGCTTAATCATAAAACATTGTGTGAGGAGTAGCATGGGTGGCCTTAAAGCAGTCACAGTGGAAAGTGTGTACCTACCGAGAATGCATGGTAACTCCCTCCTGGCCTGTAGGTGGAGGCCCTCACACCCAGTTCTTCCCTACCTACCTACTCTAGCCATTCCCAGARACTTCAAGGCCATATGTAATTAGGTCAGAATTGTAAACAACTGACTGTGGGAAGGGGTGTATTCTCAGGTGAGGGCCATCACTCTTCTGTGAGGCAACAGTCAACAAGCCAAAGATGATAATCTTTTGTGAATAGTTCTGGCTAAACTCCTGAAATTGGCAGGAGGATAGTCCTCTACATCAGATCCCAAGATATGTGTGCAAATGTGTGCACATTCTAGAAATAAAGGATCGGCAGCCTTACTTTGGAGTGTTGGCTGCATGTATGGTTGTCACTAGAACTAGGGCAAAAGAGTGCTAATATTTGTATGCTCAGCTTTGATAGCTCTGGAGATTTGGGCTACCTGTTCCAATTTAGCATGGGGAGAAGGAAAAGAGAAGTGAAGGGCAGGCAATTGATTTCTTACATATTAATACAGGCGTAACAGTGTTTGTTTGCAAAACTAAATGGGAGTTCAGGCAGGCAGACACCTGAGTAGACTTTTCCCTCTCTTGTCTTTTGCAGCTGAATGTGGTGGTCTTGTCCATGCAGCCACGTCAGGGCGCATACTGTCTCCTGGCTACCCTGCCCCATACGACAACAACCTTCATTGTACTTGGACCATAGAGGCCGATCCAGGAAAGACCATCAGGTACTTGCTGTGTGGTATCAGTCATTTGACAGTGGGAGGTCTGTCTGTCCAGTGTCCTTACGAAAGGCTATGTAATCTATGATTAAAACCTGTGAGCGTGAGCCTAAGAGGAAAACATTCAGCTGTGACTAAACTTTTTCTCACATCCTTTCCTATGTCTTTGTAATTGTATGGTCAGCTGTCTATAATAAGGGGAAGAACCTGTGTCTGACAGTGAGCTTTGCTGTATAACACAGTACTATCAACACTGAGTACGAATTTTGTGGGTTGTCTGTGTGTTTTTAAAAGTGTGCATGAGTTTTGCTGAGCTGAATTTCAATAGCCATCCTCTAGCATTCAGCCTCAGCTAGGTGGTCTGAGAAGGCCAGAGAGCCTCCTTAGCTTCCCTTCCTGCAGAATGAGTTGTGATAGAGTAGTCTTAGCAGTAAGAAAGGACAAATTATGTCTTCTGCTTACTTCACATTAGCTGGTAAGCCATGTGCCAGAGCAGGCCTCAGAGACTAGCAAGGGTTCCAGGTGTGAAGAAATCAATTCAGTCACTACCCCTGTTAATAAAAGAAAATCAAAGGATAAAAAACAAAACAAAACAACAAACAAACAGAACAGGAATTGGCCTGTGGTCCTGGGAGAAGGTAGAACAAAAATTGCCAACTTAGACTGATAAAATCGAATTGTGAAAAACTGACTAAAAACAGAGAAATATTTAAACCAAGCTTTCTGTTGCAGTCATAAGTTGTAATGGTTTGTATATGCTTGGCCCAGGGAGTGGCACTATTAGAAGGTGTGGCCTTGTTGGAGTAGGTGTGGCCCTGTTGGAGTAGGTGTGTCACTGTGGGCATGGACTTAAAACCCTCACCCTAGCTACCTGGAAGTCAGTCTTCTACTAGCTGCCTTCTGATGAAGATGTAGAACTCTCAGCTCTGCCTGCATCATGCCTGCCTAGATGCTTCCCTGCTCCCACCTTGATGATGATGGACTAAACCTCTGAACCTGTAAGCCAGCTCCAATTAAACGTTGTTTTTTCTAAGAGTCGCCTTGGTCATGGTGTGTATTCACAGCAGTAAAACGCTAACTAAAACAGAAGGTACCAGGAAATGGGGTGTTGCTGTGATAGTTCTGAACATGGTTTTGTTTAGAAGAATGTAGATTTGGGGAATTTGGATTTGGAAAGCACTGGAATGCTTTACATGGGGGTTTAATAGGCTATCCTAGAAGGAATATGGAAGACTTTGTTGCTGTGAGTAGTTTGAACTGTGCTTATCTGGCCCAAGAGGTTTCAGTGGATAAACATTTCAGTACATGATCTAGAGACTGTTCCTGTCATATTTTGGTGAATGTGGCTACTTTTTAGCATTGTCCTAAGAGTCTGCCTGAGGCTAAGGTAAAGATATTTAGATTAATTGCTTTGAAAAATGAAGTCTCAAAACAGCCTGTTGTAAATTCTGTTATATAGTTACTAAATTCATTCTTATGAAGAGCATTTTAGTGAAAAGGAGCAAAATGAGAAAGGAAAAATATAAAATATATGGTTAGAGTATTAAAGGGGTACCCAGAAGTAAAATGGAACTGAATCCTGTGTTCAAGGATATTAAATTGAATTAAGGGAGTAGTGACCTTGGGGCAAGATCCCACCAAGCTAAGTTTAGGTCTAGGGATGGTGGTACAAGCCTTTAATCCCAGGAGGCAAAGACAAGCAGATCTCTGAGTTCAAGGTCAGCCTGGAACCAGAGTTCTAGGTGAAGAAAAATCTAAATTCAGGCTTGGTGGACCACACCTTTTAATCCTAGTGTTTAGGAGATAGGCACGTAGATCTCTTGAGTTCAAAGTCAGTCTACAGCGCAAGATCCGGGACAACCATGGTTAGGCAGTGAAGGAGTTGGAAAACAGAAAGCTGGTGATAATGTAATAGAACAAGGGGACCACGTTCCTGCCCCAGCAAGCAATAGAACTACACAGTTTGGCCTGGCTCTGGCTTTAGAGTCCAGAATAGAAGGAACTACTGGGACAATTTATTCTGGTCAGCTGGAGCTAAGAAGTTAGTGGTGATTAAGAAGAGACCAGCATCACTGAGGTGAAATCTTCTGGGAAGTATTTTCTGAGAGCACAAAGAAGGTGTGTTCCAGAGATAGTCAAGGTTGTACGTCTTGCAGCAGCTGTCCTTGGTAATGTATAAGAGTTACCCAGGTGGTAATAGTTTTGAAGGCGTGAAGGTGTCATGAAGAACAGCTGAGACTTGGCATTGTGAAAGGCCATGGAAGATCATTGGTGAAAGTACAGCCTCATTTGTAGTTGATAGCCCAGGACTAAAGGGGACATGCAAAGGTGTTAAGGCTTGGCATCATGAACGGAGCCTATAAGAGGCTATTGATGAAGCCTAGTTGCAGCAGAAGACCCCTGTGTATTGGAGATGCCAGTGTCATAGGATGATCACAAAAAACAAGAGCTTCAGTGGAGTGGGTCAACCTGAGATTAGAGTGTTACAGGGAACAGAGGTGGAGAAATGACACCAGCCCTTAGGAAGGGCCCAGAAGATCATGTGTGGACCCCAGACACTGGAACAAGATGCTGTAACTTTGAAGTTGCTTGGGAGACCCCAAGATGTTCGAGATACCAGAGCCATGGGCTATCTGCAGAGGAAAGCTGCTAAGAGGGAGTGGAACCAGCTCAGGACAAAGAAGTTCGTTGCAGTCAACAAAGATGAAAAAAGAATTGAAGACAACTTTAACGTAAGACATGGAGATACAGAGTTTGGAGTTTATCCAGCTGTTTTTTGTTTGTTTGTTTGTTTGTTTTGCTTTGGGGATTACAGTTAAGTAATCAGATGAATCTCAGACTGCTGATTGAGAAATATTGTTGAGACTGCTATATACTTTTGGGACCTTTGAAGTTGAACTAAATATATTTTGCATTATGCTATGTTTAGATATGACCCTCATAGATGTATATGTTTGAACAAGCCTATGGGGTGGGCAGGGAGTGAATGTGATGGCTTATATATACTTGGCCCAGGAAGTGGCAGGATTAGAAGGTATGGCCTTGTTGGAGTAGGTGTGTCACTATGGGCATGGGCTTAAGACCCTCACCCTGGCTACCTGGAAGTCAGGCTTCCACTAGCAGCCTTCAGATGATGATGCAGAACTCTCAGCTCTGCCTGCATCATGCCTGCCTAGATGTTTCCCTGCTTCCACCTTGATGATGATGGACTAACCCTCTCTTGAACCTGTAAGCCAGTCCCAATGAAATCTTGATCTCTCTAAGAGTTGCCTTGGTCATGGTGTCTACTTATAGCAGTAAAACCCTAACTAAGATATAAGTTCATGGTGAGTTTCCTAAGCCCACAAATAGCAGTATTGTTAAAGTTCTGGAGGGTCATCTGCCCAAACTCAGCACATCATGCAGAAGGAAACTGTGTTGTTAAATTCTTGACCATAGCTTCATGTAAAGATCCACTGACTTCACATTCAATCCTCATCATGTAAGAGGGCAAGAAAGAGAACTTAAAACTAAGGCGAGAGAAAGAAGAGAGAGAAAGAAGAGGGAGAGGGAGATAGAGGGTGAGAGAGAGAAGAAGAAGAAGAAGRAGGAGGAGGAGGAGGAGGAGCAGGAGGAGGAGGAGGGGGAGGAGGAGGAGGAGAAAAAGAAGAAAACAATGACAAGACTCTTAGAGAGTGGGAAGGGGAACTACACAATGAGGAAGAAGGATACAAGTTGGTGATGGTGACTAAAGTTCAAGGTGCCTTCTGAATACATAGAAAAATGCTATTATGAAACCTATTATTTACCTACATGCTAATAAGAGCATACATAACTACTGTGTAACTCATTTAAATTTTAATGTATGCTTAATCAAGATAAATGGCTGATATATTGAAAGTGTACCAAGGTGAGTTTGAGCAGTCGACAGAATCAATAAAGCCACTTGTTCACTGAGTGACATATAAGTAAATATGAAATCTTTGAATACACCTACCAGCAGTGAAACAAAAATCACTCTGTCTCTAAGGAGTAGAAAAAATCCACTATTGTGGACGACTCTGAAGACAGCGTTTTCTGTCTCTTTGGAGGACTTTGATGTTTATGCTTCTTGGAAATCTCCCGTGGTTTGTTTTTCTGGATGGAAAAGGGCAATGTCTCCACTAAAGTAAAGCATTTGTTGGGTAAAACCTACAGATGAATGTAATCTCCATTTAAGTATTGTTAAGAAAAGAGAGAGGAAATCAGCAAAGGATGGTGCGATATAAAATTACTAAGTATAGAAATTTATTTTATTTTCTATTTTTTATTTTTATTTTATTTTGTGTGTGCATAGTACAAAGGGTACAGGCATGCACCTTCATACCGTAAAGCTTCAGTTTATTCCCAGGAGCTATTCATCACCTTTTTTACTATGCAGTTTTTGTTTTTGTCGTTGTTATGGTTTTTGTTTGGCTGGTTGGTTTTTGTTGATGTTGTCATTTGTTTTGTTTTGGTTTTTCGCAAACCACTGTACTTCCCTGCCCAGAGATCACCAATTTGGCTAGCCGAGCTGGCTAGAGAATCCCAGGAATCCGCTTGTCTCTGCCTCTCTGGTGCTGGGACGAGGAGAAGGGTGTGCTACCATCTCCAGATTTTTTTTTTTTTTTGAGACAGGGTTTCTCTGTGTAGTTCTGGCTGGCCTCGAACTCAGAAATCCGCCTCTGCCTCCCAAGTGCTGGAACTAAAGGCGTGTGCCACCACCGCCCAGCTTTTTATGTAAGTTCTAAGGATCAAGCCTAGATCCTCATGCTGGCATGGAAACACATCACTGGCTGAACATCTCCCCAGCCCATGATTTTCCAGTCATCAGCCTAGAGACAATCAAATACACATCTATACCACTTAGAACATTCTCAGTCCATATCTCCTCCTAAAAAGTCAGTATTTTCGAATGTATCAGCACAACTTCTAAAATTTATTTACGCATTTATCTATATATTTATTCATATCCCTAAATGCTGTCCCTTCCCAGTCCCCCCTCATCCTTTCACCTCTGAGAAGGCAGCCCCACCTCTGGGTATCCCCCCTACCCTGGTGCATGAAGTCTTTGCAGGATTAGGTACATCAATTCCCATTGAGGCCAGACAAGACAGTTCTCTGATGCATATGTGCCTGGGACCTCGGACCAGCCAGTGTATTCTCGTTGGTTGGTGGCTCAGTCTCTGTGAGTTCCTAGAAGTTAACAATAGTTGACACTTTTGTCTTCTTGTGGGTATGCCATCTCCTTAAGAGCTTTCAATTCTTCACCTAACTCTTCCATAGGGGTCGTTGACCTCTATCCAATGTTTGTCTGTTGATATCTGCATCTGTCAACTGCTGGGTGAGCCTCTCAGAGGGCTGCTATGCTCCTGTCTTCAAACACATTAATAGCATCATTAATAGTGTGAAGATTTGGTATCTGGCCATGGGATGGGTCTCAAAATGGGCTGGTCACTGCTCAGCCATTCCCTCAGTCTCTGCTCCATCTTTGTCCCTGAATTTCTTTTAGACAGGACCAATTTTAGGTGAAAGTTTTGTAGGGGAGTTGGTGTCCCCATCCCTCTGCTGGGAATCCTGTCTGGTGCCTAGAGGTAGTTTCTTCAGGTTCTATATCCCCACTGTTGGACATTTCAGGTAAGGTTATCTGCACTGACTCCTGAAGTCCTCTCTCATCCCTCCTTTCTGGAACTTGCTAGAGAATCCCAGCCATATCCACCTCCCACCCTGGCAGCTACAAATTTCCATTGATTCTCTTGGTCCTCTGGGCCCTTTTTCTGTCTTTCCCCATGTCTGATCCTGCCACCTTATTCCCCTGACCCTCCACTATTCCACCCAGATTCCTCTCTCCATCTGCCTCCCATGATTATTTTCTTCCCCCTTCTAATTGAGATTCAAGCATCCTCAAGTGGGTCTTTGTTGTTTAGCTTCTTACAGTCTATGGGGTGTATCATGGGATTCTGAACTTTTTGGCTAATATTTCCTTATTAGTGAGTATATTACCATGCATGTGCAGTCTTTTGGAGTCTGGGTTACTACACTCAGGATGATATTTTCTAGTTATATCCATTTGCTTGCTCAACTCATATTGTCCTCGTTCTTAATGGCTGAATAGCATTCCATTGTGTAAATGTGCCTCATTCTCTATATCCATTCTTCAATGTTGAGGGTTATCTGGGGTTGCCTCCAGTTTCTTGCCATTTTGAATAAAGCTGTTCTGAACATAGTGGAGCAAGTATCCTTGGGGTATGGTGGAGCATCATCTGGATATATGCCCAGGAGCAGTATAGCTGGGTCTTCAGGTAGAACTATTTCCAGTTTTCTATGAAACCACTGGATTGATTCCAGAGTGTTTTTACTAGTTTGCATTCCCACCAACAATGGAGGTGTGTTCCTCTTTCTCCACATCCTCAACAGCATATGCTGTCACTTGAGATTGTTACCTTAGTTGTTCTGATTGGTATAAAGTGAAATGTCAAGGTCACTTTGACTTGTATTTCCCTGATGATTAAGGATGTTGAATATGTCTTTAAGTGCTTCTCATCCATTAGAGATTCCTCTGTTAAGAATTCTCTGTTTAGTTCTCTACTCCATTTTTTGAATGTGTTATTTGGGTTTTTGGAGTCTAACATCTTGAGTTCTTTATATATTTTGCATAAAAGCCCTCTGTCAGATTTGGGTTAGGGAAGATCTTTTCCCAATATGTAGGCTGCCATTTTTGTCCTATTAACAGTGTTATTTGCCTTACAAAAAAAATTCAATTTCATTAGGACCCATTTATTAATTCTTGACCTTAGTACCTGAGACACTGTTCTGCTTAGAAAATTTTCTCCTGCCATCAAAACGTTTTAATCCAAAGAAATTAAACAATAACGAAGCTAAGAGAGAGGCTTAAGCATTCATAAATAATTTACTAAATTGATATTCAACTCACCTACCCATAATTTTGATGAAGTAACTCATTTCAGAAAATAGGCTTGACTTTTGAAAATGGTGGCTCAGAAAAATAACTAAAAGTACACATTGTCCTTTTTTATTTTATTTCACTATGCTCACAGAACAGAAGCTGATCTTGGTTTTAATATGTGTTGGGAGTTTAACAAGCCTTAATAATTTCACTGGAGACATAGTCAATATAACCTATGTTTTCTACCTGAAAATTACCAGTAAACACAGTGTAGTTTGTCCTACAATGGGGGGAAGCATTGCTGCCCTCTCATGCTATGTCTTTTATAAAGAGATGGTTTTCCTGGTCTAGTCATGAGCATGTGGAAATGATATCAGGGTGGTTGCATCTATGGAGATAGTTGTAGCTGGGTCCCTATTGAATCCCTGGAAGCCCAGACCATTCTTGGCTGCTGTTTTGTCAAGAAAGGCTAGAGAAAATGTTGATATCATCATCATGAACTGTTTGTTCTGGAAAAGATTATAATTTTAACATTTTTATGGTGCATATGTACCTTTACATAGGACTGTGTTATACTGGATATAATTCAAGTACAGGTTATAGATGGGCTGTCTCTCCCTCCATACTTTCCTACCCCCAGTGATTCTTTCTCATTCCACTGGAGAGTTCTACAGAGACCTTTATTTATAACTGTAACATTATGCTATAATTACCTTATCTGAATTTAATTAAAAGTCTAATAACAAAGCACTGTAGTGAATTTGGTCCTATTAAGAGTTGTTGACTGTGGGCAGTGGTGGAGTACGCCTTTAATCCCAGCACTTGGGAGGCAGAGGCAGGCAGATTTCTGAGTTTGAGGCCAGCCTGGTCTACAGAGTGAGTTCCAGGACAGCCAGGGCTATACAGAGAAACCCYGTCTCAAAAAAAAGAGTTGTGGACTGATGTTTCTCTGGGATACTACATGCACTTCGGTATTGAGCATGACTATGATTTAAACAGTAATGATGGTAAGATATGGACACCAGTAAAGGGAACCAAGGGCTATCTATATTCTGCATCACATGAATCAACACTGTGTCTTTGCCTTGACTGTCTTTCTGTGGTAGCTCAGAGAGATCTCTTAGATTATTTTGCTGTTCCTGAATGTCCATTGTACTGGGTGGTCCAGTTGAAGGGAATTCTTGACAAGCTTACACCCTATTAACATTATAGCCATTATCAACATACCATTATCAACATTACCAATACTATGCCTAATGTATACTTTTAAAGAGAAAAATGGTTTATTTATGACTTGGGTCTCTCTCAGTTTGTCTGCATTGGTGTGTCTTTGTGGCAGGTAGCAGATGATCCAAGAACATTTCAATTGACCTTTTGTCACAGGGCTCTTGAGCGAGGTCTGTCTAGGGAACTACCCTGTCCACTCAAAGGGACAGACAAAAACAAAAACCTGTACATCATGGAAAAATGAGTGAGAACATGAAAGGAAAGTGGAATGACAGCTGAAGAAAAAATGGTCCCTAAGAGGAAGGGTTGGAGATTACAGAATCTGTCAGAGTATGAGCATGACAGAAGTCTCAAGCAGGGATGGCGAAGCATCAGCCACAGGGAGGAAAAAAGAGGCAGCCATCAAGAGCAGGGAAGAAGCACTAGTTAGGGTCCACTGGGGAGCTCTGGGTTGAATCTTTTATACGCTCCATCTCCCCATCTCCCGCACTTTCTTTCCTTCTCCCTGTTTGGTCCTGCCCAGAGTGTCTTCCATTGGATAGATTCCTCTGTTCCTTCCGTAGCAGACATCTCCTGGACATTCCTGCCAAACCATGCTATAACTCCTTGTTTGACTCTGTAAAGTTCCAAGGGCCTGTTATCTGAACTCATCCTTGTTCAGCTCTCTGGTTATACTCTGAGCAGAGTATTACATTTTTTTCATTAAAAATTAATTTTAGATACCTATAAAACTACAGCATACACATTTTAGAAAAGCTTTTTGAGAAGCATATATTATTTCTTTACCAAATACCACCATTCTACATTGACAAATACCACACATCAACCTATTTGTGCGGTTGCACCTTGGCATCTGTGGGTGATTATGCCCAAGGAGACCCATCAGTATTTCAAACGACATTATACACACTGCTTATATGCAACCTTCATGAATGCTCACTGCCTCGCTGGTCTCTAGAGTATYTACTCCTCCTAGTGCAAAGTAGATGCTGTGCTAACAACTGGGGTGGCTATACAGACAAGTGGTGAGACAAAAAAAATGCACGAGCATGTACATCACAGAAGCAATAAAAATATATTCATTTTAATGAGATTAGATTTGTGGGTTTGTAACACACAAGACAGAGTGGACTGCATTKGGTTGCGTGTATTATGAACATGCATAATTAAACACCTTTTCTGTTGTCAGATATTTGTATTCCTAGCTTACCCACAATGATTTTGCAAGCAATCTTACAAGAAAATCTTTGTCCATGTTTATGATTAATTCCTTAGAACAAATCCCATGAAATAATTTACTGAGATTCCCAAATTCCTTAATACAAATCCTTCTTTGGGAGATTTGCCTATTTGTCAAATGATGCAAACCTTCTAATTTGACCTACTTTAACTAAAAATAATAGAATGTTATTTTAAAATGAAGAAAATTTAAAGGACATTTACTAAAATCTTAGAAACAAGATTTAGGAAACAGTTAGAAAGTATATTTTTTCTGTGAAAATGCAAATACTTAAGTTTGACTTGCATAATATCTTATTTATGGAACTATAAATTTTATTCTACTGAAGGATTTTTCAGTTAGTGATCATGATCAGATTTCTATGTTTTTATTGGCATACCCTGTTCTCTGAAATTGCTGAAAGCTATTTCACTGTCTGAACATATTTGAATTTATTTAAATGACATTTCTTGGTAATATTCAAGTTGTTCACCATTTATTCCGTGTTGTAAGGAATACAATATAAGCAAGGTCCTCCAAGAATGTCATCTGGAATCCTTTCCATGATAGATATGTAGCTGGGATTACTCTGTATATATATTTAGATTTTCATAGCCATAACCAAACTGCTGTGCAGTAGCATGTRTGGCCAGAGGTAACTTAAGATAGTGTAACCACCTTCTCCAGTCGAATACTGCCATACTCAAGGATCTTAGCATTTGTAGAACTCTCATAGCTAGACTCTGGGGGAATTTAAACATGGACTTGTTTACTGAGTTTCTTTCTCTYTCTCTCTTTTTTTACTAGATATTTTCTTTATTTACATTTCAAAAGTTATCACCTTTCCTCATTTCCTCTCCTGAAATCCCCTATCCCATCACCCCTCCCCCTGCTCACTAACCCACTCCTGTTTTTCTATCCTGGCATTGCCCTATACTGGGGCATTGAGCCTTCCCAGGACCTAAGGCCTCTCTTCTCTTCTCATTGATCTCCAACAAGGCCATCCTCTGCCTTGTGGCTGGAGCCATGGGTCCCTCCATGTGTACTCTTTGGTAGGTGGTTTAGTCCCTGGGAGCTCTGGGAGCACTGGTTGGGTCATATTGTTGTTCCTCCAATGGGACTGCAAACCCCTTCAGCTCCTTGGGTCCTTTACCTACCTCCCCCATTAGGGCTTGTTTACACAGTCCAATGGTTGGCTGAGAGCATCTGCCTCTGTATTTGTCAGGCACTGCCAGAGCCTCTCAGGAGACATTTATATCAGGCTCCTGTCAGCCAGCATCCACAGTAGTGTCTGGGTTTGGTGACTGTATATGGGATGGCACACCAGGTGGGGCTGTCTCTGGATGGCCTTTCCTTCAGTCTCTGCTCCATACATTGTCTCTGTATCTCCTCCCATGGTTATTTTGTTCCCACTTCTAAGAAGGACCGAATGAACTTCATGTGTTCTGTGAATTGTATATTGAATAGTCCGAGCTTCTGGGCTAATATCCACTTATCAGTGAGTGCATACCATGTGTGTTCTTTTGTAATTAGGTTACTTCACTCAGGATGATTTTTTTCTAGTTCCATCCATTTGCCTAAGAATTTCATGAATTGATTGTTTTTAATAGCTGAGCTMCATTGTGTAAATGTACCACATTTTCTGTATCCATTCCTCTATTGAGGGGCATCTGGGTTCTTTCCAGCTTCTGGCTATTATAAATAAAGCTGCTATGAACACAGTGGCACATGTGTCCATCTTACCTGTTAGAGAATCTTCTGGGTATATGCCCAGGAGTGGTATAGCTGGGTCCTCAGGTAGTACAATGTCTAATTTTCTGAGGAAACCCCAAACTGATTTCCAGAGTGATTACACCAGCTTGCAATCCCACTAGAAATTAAGGGAGTATTCCTCTTTACCCACACCCTTGACAGCATCTGTTGTCACCTGAGTTTTTKATCTAAGCCATTCTGACTGGTGTGATGTGAAATCTCAGGGCTGGTCTGATTTGCATTTTCCTGATGACTAAGGATTTTGAACATTTCTTTAGGTGCTTCTTAGCCATTTGGTATTCCTCAGTTGAGAATTCTTTGTATACCTTTATTCCCCATTTTTAATAGGGTTATTTGGCTCTCTAGAGTCTAACTTCTTCAGTTCTTTGTATATATTGAATATTAGCGCTCTATTGGATTTAGGATTGGTCACGATATTTTTCCAAACTCTTGGCCTGCCAGTTTGTCCTATTGACAGTGTCCTTTGCCTTACAGAAGCTTTGCAATTTTATCAGGTCCCATTTGTCAATTTTTGATCTTA
>BDUI01005359.1:74073-89396 GCA_002335545.1 Apodemus speciosus
TAAATAAAACCCCACAGGGAGGTTACAGCTTATGTTCTGTCAGCACAGGGAGTTGGGGAAGAAAGACATGATGCGATATGCCCCTTTTCAGTGATGATCCACAAGAATAGCAGTGGGGTAAAAAGCCATGCATGCCAGCATGTTTGCATTCTGAGAGCAGCATTGTCTACAGTGACTAGTCCTGAGCATGYTCCTTACTCTTTCGTGCCTACCAAGTAGAGTGTTAAAAAGAGCCCTGCTAGATTCCAATTGCTCATARGCCAAGTGTAAGCACTTGAGCTAGTGATCACCTAATGTGCTAGAGAGATGGCTCGGTGGTTGAGCACTTGCTGCTCTTCCGAAAGACCTCTGTTTACTTCCCTGCAACCACGTGGCAGCTCACAACCACAACTACTGTAGCTCCTGGTCCTGAGATGTTGATATCCTTTTCTTGCCTCACTGAGTAGTGTGCATGTGTGCTACCCATAGAAACATGCAAGTGAAACACTCACACATAAACTAGAAAAGAGAAAAAGAAAGGATGAATAGATAGAGCAGTGCTTCCAAGCTTCTCATACCATATTTCATGTGGAAAGGCCATGTTGGGAAACATTAAGAGTAGCACATTGTAAACAGCTGGGAAAGCTGGTCATTGCCAAAACAGGAAAGCATGCAGAGAAGACAGTAAGTGAGCCTGAACCCATCCATGGGTAAGCGAGGCCTGGTGTGCTCTTTCCGTGGGGCTCTCACTGGCTAGCACCAGTGGAGGAGCACACTGTTTGACTTTTTTTTATGTCACAAAAAGTGTTTTCCTGTGTCCTCCTCTATGCACTGTGCAGCATCTTGGTCATAATTGATGCCACACTGTCCCTCTGGTGAGAGTTATGCTTCTCCCACCCATGGGAAATCTCACTTTATTGGGTGAAATGGCATTTAAAACTATGAATTAAAATAAAGACAGATGATACTAAACCTGGTTAGATTCATAYAAAATCGAATAGAGTAGCCACCAACTCAACCTGACTCAGCCTGGCTCATGACAGGCTCAGTTCAACATGGTACCTAGAGGCAAGCAAGAAGYGTYTCTTATGGACACCTAAAGATGATGGCTTCGTTGTCTAAGAAGGTCACTTCATTTGCAGAGGTGAATATGTCTTTTTGCAATAAGTTTATTATTTTGATTCTTTCTCTCTTATATTCTCAGATTAGGTACTAGGCTTCTAGTGCCTAAATGTTGCATTTTGCACTTGCTATATACAGTAGCCCTTTTGGACTGGATGTACATTCAAAAGTTCAGATTTATTTAACCTTCTGTTTTTACATCACGACACTAACAATATATTTCATTGCACGTGCCTCCGGTGTCCTAGTTTGAGATCGTCTTCAATTCTCCATAACATTGTAACTAGACCATTGCAGACAGTAGAGCTAGCCATAGGAACATTTACAATGTCGTATTAAGGTAGTGTGTGCCCCTTGTCTTGTGACAATACATTAAATCATTGCAATAGGATTTTATAGAGGAGAGTCTCGGAGCCTTGGAATACTTTAAAAACTATATTAAGTCATATTTCTTAATGCAAAAATTTCCTTTTATTTAATTGTCTATTAAATGCTCTCAGACATAATAGGGCTTGGTTTGTTCTTTTGTTGTGAGTTAGAAAAAGAAACTCTTGTAGCCCACCTTAAATTTTAGCCCCTACCCTCTGACTGCAATCTTCCCTTCCTTGCTCCTTGCTCCGGGGATTGCCCTGGTGTTTGCTCATTCCTCTAGTCGATATAGACAGACTTGAGTAAGTACAGTTCTGTTTGAGGATGCCAGAATACAGGCATACCTGGAACATCCAAGAGATGGTTATTGCTCTCAAGTTCATAGCTAAATATATATTTAAATTGCCTGCACATCTCATAATGTTCTCGATTAGTTTCACAAAATATTACCTTTTCATTGAAAACATTTTTAAATATTCTAAATCTTAAATAAGCCAAGGATGATTAATTTGTATATAACAAGAGATGAATAGAATTTGTAAATCAAAGCAAATGCTTTATCAGATCTTGTGTCTGTCTTTGTATGTCTGTCATGCTATACATTCCGTGGACCCCACAGGCCTCAGTATCTCTCAGAAACACCCGGCAGACATCCAAGAAGATAAACTTTGATGGCTCGTGTGCCCTGAGTTTGTTGTGAAGGGTAAGGGCCACTTGTTTGGACAATTTTTGTCTTTTGTGACCTCTGCAGCTTCTTATACCTTTCAGAAGGCCCAAATAGTCTTGGCTAAGCATCCTGTAATGAGGAGGGAACTCTGCCTGTGGTCCTTAAGTCCGTGAGTGCACTGGCTAATTTCACGTCTACTTGACACAAACCATAGTCATAGGAACGAAGGGAGCCTCAACTGAGGAATGACCTCCCTTAAGAGATGGCTATATGCAAGCAAGCCTGTAGGCATTTCTTAATTCATGATGTGGAAGGGCCCAGCCCATTGTGGATGGTGCCACCCCTGCACTGAGGTTTCTGGCTTCTATAAGTAAGCAGGAGGAGCTAGCCAGGAGGAAGCAGCTCTCATTCATGGCTCCTGTGAGACAGCCCTTAACTCCAGATTCCTGCCCTGACTAAGTTTCTACTCTGAACAGTGATGTGTAAATTTAAGTGAGATTAACCCCTTCCTTCCCAAGTGTGTTTTAGTCATGGTGTCTCATCACAGCAATGATAACCCTAAAAAATAGAGTGAGTTACTAGGAGAATATGATAAATAATTCATTTGATCACTTCAGCCCTCTGTTGTCCAGAGTTTTCTAATGAGCTTTGTGAATATCTGTGAAAGTTCTACAGGAGACAGGAAGCAGAGTCTTGGACATGAGCTTCTCTGAAGTCTCGCTCACTATGGTTGATAACCCAGTAAATGAGGCCATACCCTGGCTCCACCCAGAACTGGCACCTCTTAGGTCTAAAGGAATGTCCAAAACACATTGATCTGTGGTCAAAATCACAAGCTAAGCTCTAGGTACAGCCTGCCAGAGGCCTGTCCTTAGGAAACAGCCTCACAGGTTTATTTTTCTCGTACAGTTATGACATGCTGCCCCTTGATTTCCAAAGTCAGGAAAACTGAAGTGGCAAAATGATTTCTTTTCTCATGTTTCCTTTAGGCAATGTTCTTAGGAGCAACATGTTCTCTGAAGGSCATGTCTGCAGGAGATGAAAACCAGATCTTCATAGGACTTATACTGGCCACTGCAGTGTAATCAGGGCCTATACTAGCCATTGCAGGACTGACATGACCCACTGCAGTGTGAACAGGACTGATATGACCCACTGCAGTGTGATCAGGTCTGATACTGGCCACTGTGGTGTAATCAGTGACAGCAGTACACACCAGAGTCACCAGCCTTTTCTCTTTCCTTTAAAATTAGACACAAATACTGGCTTCCTTCRCCAGCACACACTGCTGCGTATTTCCAGACTGCCCGTGGCTACTTGTATTCTGCTSTCCAGCTCTCGTTCTTGCCTCTGGACCCCCCATCTATTAATCCCCCAAGTGTCAGCCCTCCCTGCCTTGGCATTAACTTCACAACGTGGGCCGATCACTTCAGCTTCACACTTCTCCGGGACCCCTCAGAAGTCTAGTGGCTTTCGGAAGTTAGCAATAATAGAGACACCATTTACAGTTGAGTTTCTGTAGAGCAGTCTCACAGCTTTCAGTGATTTGTCACCATGAACACTCAGACCGTCTTTGACCTGCAGCTAGGGCAGCCCCACGACACAGCCTCATTTAGAAGAAAGAGTCTCGAATTTCCTGCCTCCACAATGGAGTGCCAAATCTCCCCTGAGACTCCTGTGTCTCTTACCTGACTCAGAGATCTTAATACTCCTGTTCCTGCACAACAGTACCTCACAGYGATGCCTGTACTGAGACATATAGCTCAGTTTGCATCAATTTTAAGTGCCCAGCTAGCTCTGCAGAGTCCTTCCTCCCCTAATGAAGAAACTGGAGTATTTTCCAAAACTAAAGAGCAGCTCTCTCTCCAGTTACATTCACCCTCCAGCCTAATGAGGAGGCAGGTATAGCAGATGTTAATATTCAGCAACGTTTCCTCCTTGCTACATAAGAAAACGTTGATTGCAGCATAGCAGTGCAGCTCTGGGGCAATGGGCATTGATTAAATCCTCAGGCCATGGACTACGCTCTGAACACTCGTGTGTGCTTGTGTGTTGAGTAACGGTGAAACGTTGTTTCAGTCTGAGTGYCCAGGCTCTCATAGTCTTCATCAGGGCCCGTGATGAAGGTGTGCTGGGTCATATGTAGCTCTCCGTGCCACCAGCCTGTCCAACACCAGCCACCATCCTGGGGTGTTGCAGAATATTTGATCCCATTGTGAACCCCAAGATTTTGAACTGGACAAAACCTTGTTGTGGTGTGGCTCAGCCCTAGCACCCACCTTTAACCCAGAAGCTCTCTGGAAACAAGAGCTGAATAAAGTTAAGGATAGAAAGAAGGAGCAAGCATCCAGATGACAGGGGGTGAACAGAAGAAAACCCAGGAAAGAGGAAGGAGGGTCTTGAGTGGACCGGCATTTAAGACAGCGTGAAGGAGAAAGAGCCTTCCGTCCGGAACTTCCGTGGAGGAGGAGGGTCAGCTGGGTGATTTCTAGGCCTCTCCAAGCCAGCAGGCTTTCACCACAGCATCTCACTTCGAAATCTTTATTTGTTAAATCAAACTTTTGGGATTTTGTTTTAAAAAGCAACAGTGTGTCCCCAGGTAAAGTGGAGAGGATCTCTGCCGAAGCAGACACACTGAAGGCTTGAGTCAGAAGCTGGAAGGTTGGGCAGGGAAATCCTGCCACGCTGTGTCTTCCACAGCTGCTCTCACTCCATTCCGCCTGCACCATGTGGGGCTCCCCTGTCAGTCACGGTTACCTTTTAAATTACACTTCTAGAAATTTCAAGCATCCACTCTCATCACTAACCCATAATTAACATTTGAGAGAGTTTCCTCTGATCTTCTTTCCATTTCTTTTAYGTCTGAGTGTGTGCTGCTTTGCTTCTTTAAAGTAGTGTTACTGTAGCTCAAATAGATAATGAAAGCATACTTCATTCTAATAGAAAAATGAGCAATAGAATAAAAATGCTTTACCAAATAGTTTATCTGACTTTAAAACAAAACTTACAAGTTCAACCTTACCCCTAATGGCAAAGATGTGGGTGAGCAGGCCTGAGGATGTAAGATCTTGAGAGCTGGCCTAGCCCCTTCCCCCCTGCAGCATTGGGCGAGCTAACCTGGGGCAGTGCTGGAGAGCTCGCCCTGGTAGTGTGGCTCTGAGAGAGCTGGCGGGCTGATCAACTCAGCTGCCACCCAGGCCCAGGTCCAGGGCTTTGAGGTGGCCCACGCCCACATCAACCCCATCTATGAACTGCTGGAGCAGGTGAAAGGGCCAGTCCTATAGATCCAAAGGAGCCACACAGGGCAACAACAAGATAGCCAAGAGGGGTCCAGTGAGAATCCAGTACTGATAGTGTAACAGAAGCCTTGAACCAGACCAGTGACTCGTTGCAATGGACATTTGCATGTAAAGATCTGTGAACAAAAGAGTTTATCCTGTGGGGCACACTGTGACACAATACAGCTTCCATGACGAGATGGGGGTGTTGTTGTTGTTGTTGTTGTTTGGTTTTATTTTGTTTTTTATTTTTGTTTTTTATTTTCTTTGGGGGGGGTTGCAAAAGTACAAAGTGGGTAAAAAGAGTTGGGGAGATGATGGTGTTGGGATACCTGATGTAAAGCTCACAAAGAACCAACAAAAGGGTTTTTAAAAAGTTCAGCCTGCCTAATGATCATAAAAATGTAATTTAAAATAGTAGTAATTCCATTTTCAATCCATAAATAAAATATGAAAGGCCAGGGAAGACTTGGGCGGGGGTGCACTCCTGTACCCCCACACTTGGGAGGTGGAGGCAGGGAGGACCAGGAGTTGGAGAGCAGCCTCCTTGAATGCTTGGAGACTGAGGCCATCCTAAGCTACATGAAATCCTCTCCTAAGAAATGAGCAAGGAACTGCAGCCTCTTCTGAAAAAACTCTGCAGAGCAAGATGGAAACCCCAGGACACCCAGTCCCCTCCTCCTCTCGGGCTTAGGTTAGCCCATCTGCTTCCAGACTGCTGGCTGTGTTCTCAAGGCGTCCAGACAGGAAAACAGGCTCTGCCCTGGGTCTAACTAAGCAAAGTTGCCTCAGCTCCCCCTCCCCTGCTGCAGCGGCCTTCTCCTCCTCCCTCCTCTGTCGGTGCCTTTTCCTAACTCTGTGGCTCCATTCGCTCAGAATTGAAGTCATTTTTTTCATTAATAATTTGTGAAGTGATTTAGAACTTCCTGACAACAGTCTACCATTTGTTCTCATAAACCAGCAAGAAGAAGAGTAGGAGTTAAGGCTGCCAGTGACAGACTGTGTGCATTTGATCTGTCCCTGGTCAAATGTGGTTTGAGTTCTACTAAAAGGACACTTCCCATACTGCCTGGATTTACACCACACTTTTATTCTCCGTGAACTTTCACTAGCTAAGTTAGTGGAATGCCCCAAAGAGAAGAATGCTGGAGTAACTTACAGTGCAGTACCTTGATGGAATGCTTTGGCACCAGTAAGGATTGTAAAAAAGTGGGTTACAGTATCAAAGTGCTATAAACAACAAAATGAAAAGCACTGTATCTGGCTGTGGTTGCAACAATGTAAAGTGCCCATTTGTATTGAAAGGTTATAGAGGAAGCCTGAGAAATGAAAATAATTTAATGGAAGAGGAAAATATTGGTAATATAGTAGTAAGCATTGAACACTCACCTTATCTGGAACTTTGACAGGCAGAATGTTTTTCTAACAAAGTTTCTTAATGTGCTGAATGTTAAAGCAGTGTAAGGTGTGGTAGTAGAATTCCTTCACAAAGATGTTCCCAAGGGCAGCTGTGACTCTAACCAAGGAGGACCTGAAATGCATCGTTACTGTGCACCAGATCAGACTCAGGGAGGGAGGGTCAGCTAGAGCCTGTTAGCAGTGGAGGTTGCTGCAAGGGCCTGGCCTGGCAGGAGTGACAAGCATGGGAGTGGGTGCCTGCAGAAGGCTGAGGAGGGAGGATCTGCTGAGGAGGGACCGAGGAGTCAGGACGAGGGAGAAGCCCACTTGGAGTGGGTGGCCAGGGGAATGAATGGTAAAGTCCTTCAGAGACAGACAATTTTTGTTATCTCTGGCTCCACCTCTTATTAGTTGCTAGTTCCCTGAACTAGGTAATCAGGGTAGGGAAGCAGAAAGACAGCAGCTTAAGATCTNAACACTCACCTTATCTGGAACTTTGACAGGCAGAATGTTTTTCTAACAAAGTTTCTTAATGTGCTGAATGTTAAAGCAGTGTAAGGTGTGGTAGTAGAATTCCTTCACAAAGATGTTCCCAAGGGCAGCTGTGACTCTAACCAAGGAGGACCTGAAATGCATCGTTACTGTGCACCAGATCAGACTCAGGGAGGGAGGGTCAGCTAGAGCCTGTTAGCAGTGGAGGTTGCTGCAAGGGCCTGGCCTGGMAGGAGTGACAAGCATGGGAGTGGGTGCCTGCAGAAGGCTGAGGAGGGAGGATCTGCTGAGGAGGGACCGAGGAGTCAGGACRAGGGAGAAGCCCACTTGGAGTGGGTGGCCAGGGGAATGAATGGTAAAGTCCTTCAGAGACAGACAATTTTTGTTATCTCTGGCTCCACCTCTTATTAGTTGCTAGTTCCCTGAACTAGGTAATCAGGGTAGGGAAGCAGAAAGACAGCAGCTTAAGATCTRCCACTCAGGTCTGGCCCGTCTCTACTAATCGCAGCCATTCAAGCTTCCCCAGTGCGGTTTCAGTGCATGTTTGCCGGGTACATGGCGGGTCACTGTTACTGTGGCCCCAGACGTGAACATTGCGTTTAGAAAGCACTGTCTGTGGTGAGCTGCCACTGATCTGAGTAAAGCCCCCGACTCACTCCAACCTTCACTGGCTCAGGCAGCGGTCCCAGTACTCTGCTGAAACCAGCAGCAGGGGAAGACTCCTCCAAGAGTAAAGCCATCAGTAGTCTGGTAAGTCCCCAAGAATCAGGGGAAGAATCCTCCAAGAGTAAAGCCACCAGTGGTCTGGTAAGTCCCCAAGAATCAGGGGAAGAATCCTCCAAGAGTAAAAACACCAGTGGTCTGGTAAGTCCCCAAGAATCCAGAGCATCAGACTTGGGTGTCACATTGTTGACAAATGTGTCGGTCTGTGTAGGCAGCACATGCTCATGATCAAGGCCTGTCCTCTGTTTCCTGTTCCTCATCACAGTGAAGCYGACCACGTTAAGGACAGGGGTTAGGGCTAGACACAGGATGCTGTGTAACACAGTGAGAGTGATACCTGGACACACAGCAGCTGGAAGTCCACCCTAGGAAACTGCTGAGCACTGCGGTTGCGTTCACCTTCTATAGTTGATTAAAACTTGCCCCAGCCTGGGCTTTGGGTGGTAAATAGCCTCAGTTCTGTCTTCTGTCACACCACAACACACTCTCTTGGCTTCTAAGTTCCCTTCCTGACCATCAAAAATACTATCAAAGTACTCAGCCAGTACCACACATGTGCTGGGTACAGGCAAGTCAAAGTTGACTTTCATAATGGGGTTTTTGAAAACTTGGAAGTACAGACTTATGTAGAAGCTAATGGGCTTAAACAGTGTCCCATTTAATTTGGTTCTCACAGCATTTTATTCCTAAACAACATTAGTAGGGGAGCAATAGTTTTATTCTGTAGTAGGTTATGGCATGAGCCACATTATTCTCATACTATACTAATATATTGAATTTGCCAACTATGATTAAGTGTGGTTTGATACATGTGTGCATTTAATGTCCTTATAYGTTGGTCCTGATGTATAAACTGTCATAATTGGCCACATCAGTGTCATTGTTACCAGGCTACCAAATTGCCATTTACCTTCTCAAATCTAGAAGTTAGTCTCCTACGTCTGTATTCCCTTTCTGACATGCATGCCTGTGCCTGTGCCTGTGCCTGTGCCTGTGTGTGTGTGTGCTTCCGCCATCAGAAAGGAATATCCTCACAAATGCAGGCCAATCATGGTTATAGTTCATCCCTATTCTGGTGTTCTGTGTTAGGTCTTATGCTAGAGAACTTATATTTCATCTGTTTTGCAAAATAAATATTAACACAGTTATCATCGTGCTGTTTTGACATAGTAACATCACATTAGTTTACTCTTACACATAGCAAGCCGTGCCTGACAGTTACCTTGCACAGTCTCTGGCTACACTTACATAGCCATGGAGACAGCTRTGAAACATTAGCTGGAACCTATGGTGACAACTGTCTCTGTGACAAGCCCCTCACAAGATGGGATGAATATTTTCTCTCCTAAATAGGAAGGACTCTGTGACTATCACCCTAGAGCTCATCCTGAGCTGCTTGATGACTTGTGGAGAAGCTGCCACTTAGCTCTGACAGAGCGTGGGCGAGATGGAAGCCTGCTTCCCACACAGTGATCATGAGCGGTATCTTAATGGGCAGGGCAGCTAATGTGTTTACACTGTCCCTTTGAAAGTTTAGGAGCACCTAAGGAGATGATTTATCCTCACCTATTGCAAGGTAGTCATTCTCAAATAAGCCTAGTATGAAAGTCCAAATCTGTGGCTGTACAGCAAATCACCCCCAAATTGGAGATCCCTGGTGCTGACTTCACTGTGCTTGATCCTTGTCTCAGTTCTGTAGTGTGAGGACTTCTCTGAGGAGATGTGGAGGCAGGAGTGTGATGGCAGGGCTACAGTGAGAACCATCAATTACATGCCACCAGTGGACACCAGATATCACCCAGGACTCATGGGAATTGGACAGGAAAACCCACCCATAACCTCTCTTCTACGGGCCCAGTGTGTCTCCCAGTTGGTCGAACCTTCGTTTACTGGTCAGTGGTTTCAAGAGAGGAAAGAGAAGAATGTTTGTGGTTGAGAATGTTTGGTGGTCTCCCAGCAGCCTTCTAACCCACTCTATTAGTGAGAACAGTCCTCATGACCACCRTTTTCCAGGAGAAAAGCAAGGTGACCTGGGAGATACTGTGGTCACCGTATTCTAGAAAGAGTTTTCTGTAGGAGATAGACAGGCTGGATGCCCAAGCTCAGTTGCATCCAAATATGGCCAGGGCTCAGTAGCTAAGCCTGCAGCTATGTTCAAGGGGCGAAGGTCAGCGGAAGCCCAACAGTAGACCTACATGCTAATTTCCAGTGTGCCAGTGTTACCTGAATTGAAATTTAACCTAAAAAGTAGCTGCCACTTTGGTTAGTCACCTGAGATCTGGGATGCCTTTTTATCTGAATAAGTATGTTACTGTGGTTAAAGGCGGTACAGAAGGCCACCCTCTCAGCTGTTGGCAAGGGCTTAAAGGGTTGATAATACACTTGGCACTCCTTACCCATGGGTGGACTGAGCCAACATCAAAATATCTGAAGATCAAAAATATCTGAAGTAAAATTGCACCTGCACCAAGCGTGCGCACTTTCCCTATTGTTCTCTGTGAACAGTACAGTTCCCCTGCTACCCAACGTAGCACTGGCAATGGTTGGTAGGTGATCTAAGCCATCCAGACTTGAAGTGTGTGAGAAGCTATACATAGGTTTCATGCAAATACTCTACCATTGGATATCTGGGGGGGCAGGATCACAGAACTCCTCCATCAACACCAAGGGACTGCACCTCAGTGAGATCAGTATGGGACAATGGAGGCTGCTTATCTATTTACTGGTAGAAGTAGAGATCAACAGGAGTCTTCTGAAAAGCAGTTTTGTGATATATGTATATCAAAATTGAAAATACACCTACTCTTTGACTAGAGTTAATTTACTTTGATTTCTTTTGAGACAGGGTTTCCTTGTGTAACCCAGATTAGCCTTGAAGTCAACATCCTCTTGTGCCTCAGCTTCGAGAATGCTGACATCACAGGCATGTGTCACCACACCTGCTGCCCACTAATCTTAACACAGACCTTCAAATGTGTGCACACAAACATCGATTACAGTGATGAATACAGTACCAGAATGGCTTGATGATGGAAGACTGAGTAAATCATAGAATGTTTATAGTATGGGATGCTAGCAGTCAGTAAGATGTTTTCTCTATACCAATAAAGGGAAAAGACAGATACATTGAAAGAATCCAGTTACACAGTAGTCTATAGACTATTATCAAATTTTGTGCTTGTCAGAACATAAACAAAATATACAAAGGATACATTTAACTATTATCCCTCAAAAAATGAGAACCGTTTACAATTTAAATATTTTACTATGATGTGCTTACATTCCAGTGTACAAGAAGCACTCATTTTCAAAGGAAGTGTGGAAGACTTCATTTATAAGGACCCTGGGTGCAGGAAGCAGCCTGCATAAATGGATCACTGCATGTCAACAGACAGAATTCACCGASCATGGAAAACAGACAGTCAGTAGTGACTTAATACAGAAGAGGAAAAAAATAGCAAAGCCAGCTGGCTTTGATTACTTTTTCAGCCTCGTAGATATTAGAAAAACACAAGAGTTTTGGCAGGWTGTTTTGTGAACTCTTGTTTTTCCTACTTACCTAAATGAAGTTGGAAAATCACWCTACGTTCTCATGGGCTTTCTAACTGCTGCAGATTTAGACACAGATAACAAAAGAGTGCCTATCCAAAGTAAAGAAATGTAGTGGCTGAATGACTGAGTTGATGATGATTTTTTTTTAATATCTGAGTTATAGGAGACATTAGAAGGAAGGCATGGGGGAGGGTGGGAGAGATGGCGCCATGGCTAAAGGTGTTTGCTGCCGAGACCGATGACCTAAGTTCAGTCTCTGAGACCCATGTGGTGGAAGGAGAGAACAGACTCCACGTTGTCCTCTGACCTCCACATGAGCACACGATGAACAAATATGATTTAAGAATTTGTTAGGCGTGTGATAGAAGTGAAGTCATTCTCACACATTTCTTTGAAAGGGAATCCTAACTCAGCATTGCAGAGGAATCTGGAGACAATAGGACTTGTTTTATCAAGGAGAAATTTGGATCCGGTTTATCAACTTCACTTAAGAACACCAAGTGTTCCGTGCAGYCTTCTTCCCACTTCCTGACACTGTGTGATGCAACTGTGCTTTCCTGGAGCATTGGTCAGTGCTCACTGGAGACGTGGGCCTGGCTTCAACAGAGACAYGCCCTGAGATAGGACCAGAACTGAAGGTTCAGGTTTGAAATGGCTTTATTTGATTATTTTAGTACTCTGCTTAAAGAGAACCTGTTTTGCACTCATTTGCAAACTTCAAATATCTCAGTCTAGGGTACAGGTGAGCCCCTCTGACCTGTTTGTGGTTCCTTGTGAAGTGAAAGGTCTGAAGAGAGTATCTCAACTTGGAAGCACTTGCCTTTTAATCAGAACTATCATCTGATAGGATTTGAGTCTTAACACRCTTGTGCTGTGCCYGTTAGTTAGAACTCTGCCTGTAGACAGTGGAGTCTGGACTCATGTGGAGGGTGGAAGCAAAAGCCACATAGAAAAGTTGTGGACCAGGGAACAAGAAAGAGAAGGACAGCACCATGGCCAAGAGCGCARACTTTGAAAGTAACTTGCTGATGTGAAAAGCATCCATGTTTAGAAGCCCTCTGGGAGCTTTGGCCTTGCCAAATTCCCCAAGGCCTGGGGGATGGGGGGCACTGCCAGGATCATCAATCACTTCCCCATGTAAATGAATATCTGGGCACTAGGGGCCACAGACAGTATTTTCTGGGTTCCTGGAACCACTCCAGAGGTCCCAGAGCTACTGTGTCAGGATTGGTCAGTCACATGATATGATGGCAAATAACCTAGAAAGTTTGGYRATGTARCTCAGTATGTTTCTTGCTCTGGTCGCCTGTGGCTGGGTCATCCCCCTGCTGCAGTAACGGAGGTTCTGCATTCCGTACTGTTCATAGTTCCGCCTGCAGTACAGAGCAGGAAGCCACTGCACTGATCAGAAGCAATCAGGAGCCCTCCCAACTGCAGGGCAGAGGGCAGGGCAAGGTGCTGTCAACCTGTGCCTACAAGGACATAAGTGATGGAGGAGAATAAGGTCATTTCGGCAAGAATGGGCAGACCSCACATCCCTCCACACCACACCTTGATAAGGGCTGACTCACATTGCTGGTGCAGAACACCTAGCAAAGGCCGCCATGGTATAAGGTCTTCTCTCTACCACTCTATAAGGGTAAAGGCCCTTACAGGGTCTTTTACATAGCAGCAGCCTCTCRCAGAGCGAACTTCAATACTGTAGATTTATTTTCACTTGCTTCCCAGATTCACTCGGGCCATTAGCCCTGCCTTTCTCTTTAGAGCCCATGGAGGTCCTCTTGCCTCTTCCCTGATCCCTGCCCGTAACCCTCCTCGTGCTAAGGGCCACATGGCTGTTCTTTGGAAAACTTGGCTTTSRTTACACCATTCCCTCACACAGGAAGCTTGGGAGGTTTCCTACTGTCTCTTAATTTTGTTACTCAAACTGTCGYGTGGTTTGCAGCCTTGCCATACGCCCGGGTACTGCTTAAATGAAGTTTCTTGAGCTGCACCGCAGCCCACTGGATCACAGAGCGCAGACACTGGAGTTTGAGACGCATGTCCTCAGAGTGTTGGTTCTCAACTTTGTCASCATTTTTAATTACCTGGAGGACTGAGGAAAAGATGCAGATTGCAAATGGCCAGTCCTCGGGTCTGCAGTAAGGCCTTCCACCAAGATTAGTTGGAGCTCTCAGGTGACTGACTGTCAGGCCGCCGCATTTGAGGTGCACTGCTGCTCTCAGGTGACTGACTGTCAGGCCGCCGCATTTGAGGTGCACTGCTGCTCTCAGGCAGCACCCACAGAACCTTCCCCCAGGCCTTCTCCCTGCCCAACTGTTACCAATGGGGCTCTGGCCCTCAAATACACTCTGTGCTTTCAAAGGAAGTGTTTTAGCTTTTCAGAAGTCCCCAAACATTTCAAAAACCCTTATTATTTGAAGTGCTAGGAATTGAGTCCCGCGTCTTACACATACTAACAGAATACTGTAATATTAAACTACCTCAGCTCTCCAGTATATGCCTCTTCCGGTGAGTGGAGAATGCTTAGGAAAACCACATTTAAAAATGATCCTGTGGATACAGGTTTCAAAGATACAAACACATTCATTTACTAAACTGTACTGTTAGTGATTTCCAGAGGTATAAAATTTAACTCGATTTCCCCTCTTTGCCTTAGGATACTCATTGTACTACCATGGTTTCTTGTTTTATTCACTATTGAACATTCARAAACATACCARCTAGGGTTCGAGCTGTAGCTTAGTGGTAGAATGCTTGCCTAGCATGCCCAGAGGCCCCGAGTTCCACCCCCAGTACTGCAACAATAGCCAACATACCCGGTTGGGATAAATTCTGTATTTGTTTTTACTAATTAACTTTGAGAAACTTCGATAGAGAGATAGAGAGAGAGATAGAGAGAGATAGATTGATTGATTAGCAGTAGTCATTGTCATTTAATTTCTTTCACTATGTTAGTGATCAGTGACACATATTTGAGAGACATTCAGATCTGAGAGACAGGAAAATGTAAATGACCTCATTCAAACCTTCCAAACTATAATAAGGTTGTCACATACAAGGTCCCCTTCTTTCTGGAAAGGGCCCCCTCTGTCACCACAGCACCTGTTATGCTAGACTGTGTCTCACAGGGATAGTGTTTTCTTTCCCAAATAGCCTCAGGAAAKAATTAATGGCTTCATGTTTTCATCCATATATGCTGTTAATTTTCTATAAGGCTCTTAGGATCACACAATGCACACCGTTGCTTTTCCATGTGAACATTAAATAAGAGTCAAGGTAGGAAGAGCTTATTGCCGAAGGCCCAGAAGGATTTGTAGGATTTGGTGGGCTATGGCAGAAAAATGGCCTGCCAGCCTGTGACAAGTGTGCATTGTGACAGACCCAGACCCAGGGGACAGGATCTATTCACTTTTCTAGATTACCCAGCTGCAGAGTCAGAGTCCTGTGTGCTTTCTCTGTTGGTCACAGGCAGAAAGCTGATATTAGTGGTGTGCCTGGGAGCCACATTGTCATCTCTCCCTCGGGGCTGTCACTGTGGGTTGCCTGTGAGCATCCTGGAGGTGTGGGGCCGGTGCCTGTGATGAAAGCGTGAGTGTAAATAAGGCTGTGCTGCACCTCTGGGTTGGGCTCTTCCTGGAAATAGAGACTCTGCACACATCTTGGGGTAGGTGCAGAACTGTGGACTCGAATGAAACCTTAGAAACTGTCACAGGCTGTCTCACAGACAATTTCTCATGGCA
>BDUI01005361.1:36047-46378 GCA_002335545.1 Apodemus speciosus
ACTATTAGGAGATACAGCCTTGTTGGAGTAGGTGTGGCCTTGTTGGAGGAAAGGTGTTAGTGTGGGGGTGGTCTTTGAGACCCTCTTCCTAGCTGCCTGAGGACATTCTGTTCCTGGCTTCCTTTAGATAAAAATATAGAATTCTCAGCTCCTCCAGCACCATGTCTGCCTGGATGCTGCTGTGCTTCCTGCCATGATGATAATGGACTGAAACTCTGAACCTTTAAGCCAGCCCCAATTAAATGTTGTCCTTTATAAGTGTTGCCTTGGTCATGGTGTCTCTTCACAGCAGTAAAACCCAAACTAAAACAGTGCCCCTCTGATAATGCAACAGGAGTTAAGAGCATGCTTGAGCCCTGCCACTCTGTCTTAAACAGAATTAGGATAGTGCCTTCCTTCAAGAGGGTGGCAGTCCACTGGTAGGAGAAAGGGCTTCTAAGTTGGAAAGTAAGCAAGCTCTAGCCAGATGGCAGAGGGCTGTTACTGGGGAGATGGAGAGGAGGACCAGGTTGACTGACAAGAAGATATTTGAAAATGAGCAGGCAAGCATACAACGAACAAAGGGGCAGGAAAATGCTCAGGTGACCCAGTGTGTGGGCCTRGGAAGAAGGCATAGAAATTCGATGAGGGAACCAGTGTGGGAATCCAGGTGGGTAGTACAGCACAGGACATGGGAGAGAACACGAGTTTTGTCCCACAATCTCCATGCTAAGGGTTTTTAAGAGTAGGGCCTCCACCCACACTCTGTAATGCTTTGAGTGAGATTTGTTCTCACTACAACTCATGAGGTGGCATTATAATTCTCTCTCTCTCTCTCTCTCTCTCTCTCTCTCTCTCTCTCTCTCTCTTATGATTTATTTATTTCATTATATGTAAATACACTGTAGCTGTCTTCAGACACTCCAGAAGAGGGCATCAGATGTCATTACAGATGGTTGTGAGCCACCAAGCGGTTGCTGGGATTTGAACTCAGGACCTTCAGGAAGAGCAGTCAGTGCTCTTAACCGCTGAGCCATCTCTCCAGCCCCAAATTCTCTAATGTAACAGTACTGACATGGGGAAGTCCTCAAGGGAGATAGTTCAGTCATGGGGCAGCATTCTTAGAAGGAATGAATTAACAGCAATCTCATAGCACTCATTTCTTGGGACTGCATTGGTACCTACAAAACTGGGTCGATGTGAAAGAGGAAGCCGGGCCCAGCTCTCCTTCACTCTGTCACATAAGCTCTGTCCTTGAGTCACTCCCCATGTGTGATGCAACCAGAAGGCCCCCACCAGACAGATGGAACCACCCAATCTGGACTTTCAGCTTCCAAAGAAAACAGAAGCTACACAAACATCTTCTTGTTATAAAAGCATCTAGGCTTAGGCATTTTGCTAGAGAAATGTGAAAAACAGAGTAAGACAAACACCTTTCTTTTTTTAATGAAATAAGAGCTTCCTTGGAAAACCAATATTTAAGATGACTAATGAAGATTTTTTTCACATTAATGTAGGGGAAGAGATTTGGAGTCTGCCAAAGGTGGCTCCTTGTGGGTTACCTCTAAACCACCTCCCAATAGCCTCTGCTCTTTATAGCAGTTAACTCACCACTCCAGAGAAAGGAGCAGGATGCTATGGCAGCTGAGAATGGTTTCAGTTGGGAGTGAGTCAAAAGGTTAATATCTGGACCCAGAGCCCGGCTGCTATGGAAGTTACGGGTTTGGGATGCTGAGGTGAGGACTCTTCGTGGCTTTCTAGGAGCATCATTCCGGCTAGGCCAGGATTACACAGGATGATGGCTGGGGTTAGGCAAGACAGATGGCACCAAGGCTCCAAGTCATTGGTTATGGATTCAGGTTAGCCAAAAAGAAGAAAGTAACTCAGGTTAGGATTGTAGAAAGAAAATGAGATGAACCCTCGGAGGTCAACGAGGAAAGAGGGCGCCCACAAGGCCGTGAAGAAGAGTGTGTCTGTATATCAGGCAAAGACGTTCTGGGCAAGGGAAGGAGAGATCCAGGATTAGGGGTGCTAATGAAGTTCTAGGCTGGAATGGGGACTTAGAAGCGGAGCAGCAGGACTGCAGGGGCCTGTGGGAAGGATGGATGGGGGTGTAAAGACCAATGTGTGTGAGAGAGTTCATCTCTGTTTGCTGGGAACCACACTGTGGGAAGAGGGAGCTAGGGCAGAGCCAGGAGGTGCTAAAGGGGAAAATCCTTCCCTTTAACTTAATCAGTATTTTGGACTCCTAAATGATACAAAGAAAACAGTAATGCCATTGTACCAATGAGTTTCCGCTTCCTGCCAGCAATACTGCTGCTCTCTTTATGAATGCCCACAGTCCAGTCCTTCCCTATCTCTACCTGCACAGCCACTCTACCAACTCGAGGCTTGGCACTGCTGAGCCTAGTTCTATTTTTATGGCTTCTAGTTGAGTGCTTAAATATCGTTTACCGTGTTTCCAAACTTCATACAAACAGCATATTATTTTACCATAATACTCTTTTATTGTTGAACTTGACTGTAAAATGGGCTTTATGCTAGATGAGTTTGCACAATTGTAGGCTAACACATGTGTTTTGGGCCCATTTAAGGTAGGCTAAGCTAACCATGACATTTGGTAGCTTTAGTGCATTTTGACTTAGAAGTTTTTAACTTAAGATGAGTTTACTGGGACATAATTGCATTGTAAGTCAAGAAGCATGCTTGCATGTATGTGTCTGTGTATGCATACTGTCTATGTATGTGTGTTGAGGGATTCATATGTTCCCATGTCTGTGTTTGTGTGTGTATAGATTTGCATTGTGTGTGAGCAAATATGTGTTTGTATGTATTATGTGAGTGCATGTGTGTGTGTCTGAGTGTACCTCTGTGTGCACACATGTGTGTGCATGTGTATGTTTATGTGTATATTGCATGTGCACACATGTGTGTAGTGTTCACATATATTATTCCATAGTTTTCAATATACAAATATACACTGTGTCCTTTTGCCAGAAATTTGGTCACCTCTGATTTCTCTCAATTCAAGCATTCCCACAGTGAACATTCCTGCATCTGAATAAGAGTTGCTCTAGACTAACTCACCCCTGAAACCCTCAGGTCATACCACACAGGCCTCTTTACCACAGATAGATGCTGACGAGCCATGCCTCCATGAAGTCATAAACATTTACATTCACTCCAAGAGTCTGTCTCTATTACATCATAGCATGTTTCATTACCACTGACAGCACCTCGTAACTGTGTGTGAAGTGATGTTTGTTATATTGCCAAATATGTTCGTGATCATGGCTCTGGTTAATCATTAGTTTGTATTTTAGTGGTCTTTACATCGACTCATGACTCTCATACCTGTGRGCTGTGCACACGGGATTTCCAACAACCACAGGTAGAATGCCAGCTTGAGAGTGGGGAGCTAATGGAAGGAGCTCAGGGTGAGGGACCTATCAGGGAGGGCATGAAGGGAGGGCACAGGAAAGCGATGGAATCCAATTCAAAATATTCTTTTTTAAAGAACAGAAAAATATTGGGGAAAATGGTGACTGGGGCAGGTACTATAACTATACCAGTATAGTGCTTGTCTTATGAGTTGAAGACGTGAGTTTGATCCCCAGAATCCTCCTAGATAAGAAATTGAGTTGTGGTGGTGCATAGTTACAAGTCCAGTGATAGGGAAGGGGAGAAAAGCCAGTCCCTGAGGTTCACTGGCCAGCCCACCTAGTCGCCTTGGCAAGCTCTGGGTCAGTGAGTTAAAGGTAGAGCGATGTGCTACCCAGAGTTGTCCTTTGGCTTCCAAGCACATGGGCACACACACACACACACACACACACACACACACACACACACACAAACACCTCAATCTGTACTTATGCATCCACCCACATACACACACACACACGCCACACACAACTTAATCTGTACTTACTTAATCTATACACACATACTATCTGTACTTAATATGTACAGATTTTATTATTCTCTAAAAAATACATATTAATGGATACTTAATATAGATTATCTGAAGGTGATTTAAAGATGGTTAGATGAGGTACATAGGTTATTACAAACACTGCCATTTTATGAAATATACTTAATCATCCATGGACTTTCCATCGGTAAGGGTGCCAAATCTAACCCCTATGATACTGAAGGACAACGTGTGTGTGTGTGTGTGTGTGTGTGTGTGTGTGTGTGTGTGTTTGTGAAAGAGAGAAAGAGAGTGGGGGAAGGAGAAATTTCAGATATGTAATCATAAGTCTTTTATTCCTAGACTACCACATGTTTTGAAACTTAGTATATTGAATCCTCAAGGCAGAACAGTGTCGAGTGAACTAGACATTATAGATTGGCACTGAATTTTGTGACAAAGCATTAAAGAAGTGAAGGATTTATCATTTGTGAACCTGTAACCTAGGAGAAAAACCATTAAATTCACTGTATCTCAGTGGCCTCATCTGGGAAATGTAGGAAATGATGTTAATAGTTCCAAAGATAGAGCCCACCACTTTCCTTTCATTTGGTTATTTTTAGCTCACTTTAGTGGAAATTTCTACGAAGGAGCTATAAGTATCCATGTGCACAGCAAATGTTGGGGTCCTTTGGTCTGACAATCTGGGAAGCCAGAAAAATAAATGAACCATCCTTGGAAGGGACAGTGGAAATATTCAGCGTCACTGCAAGTTCTAGGGAGCTGTCACCTATGACACAGTCCAGAGCAGTTCTGATTTATCTCAAGAGTCAATGTGACCAAACCAGACACTCCTAGACCCTGTTGGGGTGTCACTGACAACTGTAGGTGCCTTTTCTTTTACTTCATGAAATTCTCCAACTAGTTCTCTAAGTCAAGATATATACACATATAATATATATATATATRTAGTGTATGTTTACATGTGTGTGTATGTGTATGAGTGCATATGTATGCCTTAGTGTACCTCTGTGTGCATACATGTATATATTTTTTCATTCTTTTGGCTCTGTAATCCCTTTTTGTTTGTGGGAAATGTATTGTTTTAGGTCTGAATTATCCTCTTCTGGATATGCCCTCATGATGTTATTTTTTGAGTATGCCCCCTAAATTTCTTTTATAACTATCTTTGGCCATTTTAATTAGATTAGTAGAAAAAAAAATCAAAAGATGTGTACTTTGCCCTGAAATTCAGTTACTAGATATTTATTTGTTTGTTTGTTTGTTTGTTTTTATTGCTATTACTTTTTTAGCACCAGTTCTGGTTCTTAGAGTCCGGGTGCCTGAGTTTCCACTCTATTGTGGAGACACAGAACTTCACAACAGGGAAAAGTTGTTTGTCTCCCAGAATCCATCAAGAAACCTGACATGAGAATAGCAACTTGAATACCCACAAAAATATTCCACTTTCAGGACTCTAGGATTCAACTGGAAGGCAAAAGTCTAGGCTTTAGCGATCCTGGCAAGCTCCCCCGTCTCTGGCTACCAGTGAGATTTCACCAAATGGTTCTTGCCATGGGGGAGGGAAAATATTCCTCCAACAATAGCCACCAATGTTAAAACACTGAGCCGCAATTACAGCTCAAGGAGATGCCCAGCTGGAAATATTTGAAAGAATTTTGATACCCAGTGGAAAACTCTGGAAAGGTTCTGAGGTTAAAGGTCACGTGTGTAGCACTAAAAAACTATGCACGACAGAGTTGTTTTTCTATCAACACATGGCAGGTGAGTCGTGGACGTTGCATCTGCCTCCTTGGGGAGCTGACAGAATGTCAGGACTCTATGCCCAGCTTAACCTAGCCATCACTCACTTTCAGACCTTGTACAAACAGTTCCAAGTCTCTCAGCCCTTCCTTTTCATTCAGGCTGTTTTTGAAGTTAAACAAAGTCATTGAGCATCGCAAAGAAAATATTCAAAGCATTGTATGGGGAAAGGGGCGTGCAAAATGCGACCGTTTACTTTGCTATGTTTGGATTATAAACAAATATTCACACCTGTGGTAGGCCTCCGGCTGATGAAGAACCTAGCAAACTATTTGAGACAAACACAATTTCATACTTTTCATAACTGGGAGTCATTTCGCCGTCTATTGCCAAGACGGGAAAATTAAAGCACAGAAGAGAAAGGAAAGCAGTCGGTGGGTCCTAAGCTGCAGGCAGCAACTTGCTAAACTGGTTGAACTCTGCCACTGATCTGTTGAAGCATTTCATGGCTAGATCCTCCAATCTTGCTGGAAAGAAGGTGGGGACATCTTTAAAGTAGCATCTAGAGACTCAATAGTCTCAATAGAGACAAGGGAGAGAGGTGGCGAATATTCTTCCCACAGTATTCAGGCCAAGTGTGACAAGTTGAACAAAAAAACCCTGTCTTGAAAAAAAAAAAAAAAAAAAAAAAAAAAAATCGAGGTCAGGAAAACCAGTGTGATCATCTTAGTAAACAGTGTGGCCTGAAAAAAGCCACAGGATGGGTCCTCTTGTTGTTAACTGCGGTCAAGCCAGTGGCATAGTAACTCCATAGTATCCAAATATTGATTGGGTTGCCAACACCCACTTCAGAGGTGGCTGGCTGACTACATAGAGACAGTGCCTGTCAACAAACAAAGGAGTCCTTTGCTGCTTCAGGTCTTCAGCTAAGTGCATCTTCTCAGGAGAGCTTCAAAGGCAATTACCTGGCTATTTTTAGAGCCATTCGGGATACCGTTTCCTTGACGTTTCTCTCGAAGATCTGTGCAGAGTTATTTATTGAACTTTAATTTCCTGGAATTCAGGATTGGCTTAGGGACCAAGTTATTTGCTCACTGTTGCCAACTGGTAGCCAGACACAGTGGCAGACACGGACCAACAAGGCTCCTCCTTTATGTGATGACTGAGTTTGTTGGGTGGTCCCTGTGTTCTCATAGTTCCCGTGCCTGCACATTCCCCCCAGGAGGTCCAGAAGCAAATGTATTATTTGGTGGTTGTAGAGAAAAATACATCAAAGCTATTTTCCTAGATGAAGCTTGATACATTTGTGGGAGTGGCCAAGTTGCCTCCTGATTAATACTGGGACAATGAAAGCAGGAGACAAGAGGTTCCAAGGAAGCCAAGCACTTAAGTACAATTGTACAACGAGGTTTGTTTTATTATTCCAGCTCCTTTGATAACAGAGTTACAAGTTCCCAGGTCAGCAGAGTGGCTGTTGCCYGGGCAGCACGTTCAATGTTCTATAAAGTGCAACAATGTTATTTGTCTTTAGAAAAACCGACTGGGGTATGGGAGTGTCATTTACCTTAACTACTCTCTAGAAACGAAGGAAGGTCACAAGCATTGCTGTGTCCCTTCTCACATTTGTTGTCATTCCAAGTTCCCTTCTTAAAAAATATCAACATGGGATGTTCCCATGCTCAGGTCAAGAACTCGTTATATCCTTGCATAACCTTACTTCAAAGCCTAACACATTCGTATTAAACTTTCAAACTAAAATTAGGCCTGTGGGTTTTCCCTTCTTCCTGTAGAGATGGAGAAGGTCTACCAAACACAAAGCCACCTTGGGACCTGTCCCAAAGAATGTGTGCTTGAGACTGTATCAGCATTTGTCAGTTGTGGAGTGTCTGCTAGAGAAGGGATGAGGCCAGAGTGGAAGCAAATGAAACGGGGATTCTGGTCTAAAGAAGGGTTGACTTCAGTCAGGGTGAGAAAACGTGTAGTGCTAAACACTACCGTTAAGAAGAGCTGTGGAGATAAGTTCAGTCATTTGCTCCCTTGTTGGGGGTTGACTAGGGGTTTTGTACATGCTGGGTAAATGTTCTACTGCCATGCCTTATCCCATCCTAGCTGTCTAAGTTCTGAAGGGAAGGCTAGCAGAGGATGAAGTAGATTTAGCACCACTCCTCAACCTTGGTGCTGTGGGCCAGGAAGATAGTTATTGGATGTTCTCTTTAAGATATTGACTGTCTTTGACCTCTATTTACTAGGAATAGAAACACACACACACACACGTTATGGCTATCAAAATATCTCTAAACAGGGTCAAATGTTCCCCCCTCAACATGACCCCAAATTGAGAAGCACTTGTCCTGGTTAATTTTGTATCAAGTTGGTACAAATTAGAGTCCTCCAGAAAGAGGGAACCTTAATTGAGAAAATGTCTCCATCAGATTACCTGTAGATAAGTCTATAGGGCATTTTCTTGATTGATGACTGATATGGGAGGGCCCAGCCCACTATGGGAGATGCCATCCACAGGCAGGTGGTCCTCCATGGTATAAGAAAGCAGGTAAGGAGCAAGCCRTGGGGAGCAATCCAGTAAGCAGCATCCTGTCATCTCTGCTCCAGCTCTTGCCTTCAGTTCCTGCCCTTATTTCCCTCAATGATCAACTGTGATCAGGACATGTAACCCAAACTGTTTCTTCCCTAAAGTCCTAGTGGTCATGGTGTTTTATCACAGCAATAGAAAGCAAGCTGAAACAGCACTGGTCTAAACATTCTTTCTCAGAGGAACCATGGACAGATTGCATCAGAGTCACCCTGGGTACATATTACAGATCCTGTTCCATTGACTTCGTCTAACCGGGCCAAAGCAAGCAGAAGTTGGAGGCTGGCTTTCAACAACTCCTGTGAGCGCAGAGATGTTAAGACAGCTCTAAGTGTCTGAGATTTGCCTATATTGTAAAGTTACAGAGTGGGGCTAACCCTGTGAAGGAGGCTCTTGAGGGCTTGGGGTTCATGGGCTCCCATAGATTTGATTCAGAACGGAGTTCCCTGTGTTGACTTTTGTTTCTTGTCACATTGCACCAGGGAGGGTGCTCCATGTCAGCTACATAAGGACCATTTAAGAAACATAAGAATTGTAGACAGCAAAGTTCTACCTAGAAGAGTGTACTTGTTGGCTCAAATATGGTCTAGTTATCAAGATGGCAAAGCACTAACCTAGACTGAGATTCTAGAGCTTGGATGTGCTACTCGCGGTACTTACTGAAATGTATGTTCTTGGGCCCCACTGCTATTCAGGGATGCTAAGTAACATTGAGATGGGAACCACATGCCTTCATTAGTGTGCATAGAGGGGTGAATGTTCAGGAAGGTGTGCACAGGTATAGAGGCCAGAGGACAATGTCTGCATCATTCCACAGGCATCGGCCATCTTGGTTTTTTTTTTTTCTTTAATATAGGCTCTCTCATTTGTCCAAAATTCTCTAAGGAGGGTAGGCTGGCTGGGAAGCAGTCTTCTGGATCCTCTTATGTTTGCTTCCCCAGCACCAGGATTTCAGACACGAGCAGTCCTATGTGACGTTTTTTAAAGCATGATTTCTGGGGATCAAACTTAGGCACCCATGCTTGTACAACAAGCACTTTGCTGATTAAACTATCTTCCTGGCCTTGTGTCTCCACTTTTATCAAACTCACAACCACACACAAATGAATTTACATTCATATACACACCCCTAAAGTCCATCAGGGAGGATCTCAGACTCTCAGAATGAAATGATTCCCCAAATCAAGGGAAAGGGGTGAGAATGTGTAGCACTGGTCTAACAAGAACACTCTCCCTACTTACACATCTATTCTCCACACAGCGACATGGGTAGAAGCTATCGCTTGTGTCTTAGTGGACACAAAGCAGCCAGCCTCATCAGAACTTCACTCATCACCTTGGGCATTGTGTCCTGAGACATAGAATCCAGGTGTGTCTGCACTTGAATGGTATACACAGCCCACCCCTGGATTTCGTCACCCATTTTTTTTTTTTTTTTTGCATTTAGGGAGAAACCATTTCACTTCCAATTCTGTTCAAACATTGATAATATTTTAAAAAACAAACAACTTTAAACTTTCTAACTCTCAAGAAATTGTTAATTTTCCAAAAACCCTAATCACAAGCATCTAGAAAATAGAAAGATACTCCAAGAGGAGACAGAGCTGGCCACCCAGGTTCTGGGACTTCAACTCTAAGAAGTTTCTTTTCATGTTTTTTTTAAAGAACAGTAAACTGATGAGTTGAAGAAAGCAGATCTCAAAACAACCCCCAGGAAGCCGGTTTTCTCAGAGACCATTAGCTGCCCTTCAGAATTTAAATATCACTCTAGACACCTAGACACAGGAGCCTAATGTCCAGCTATTAGGAGGTGGTGAAAACTTGCCCCCTGGAGTATGGCCTTGAAGGAGAAACCCTGGCCTCTTTGTCCCTTTCATGTCCCAGTCATGAGGTGGCCATTTTTCTCTGCCTCACATACCTGTTATGAGATAGCCTTCAGTCCCCACTAGAAACATAAAACAATAGGCCTGCCTGATCTTGGAGAGAAGTCCCCAGAACTGTGAACCAGCATAAACCTTTTTAAGTGGGTTTCTTAAGTATTCGTTACAATAACAGAGAACAGAGGCAGTGTTTCTCTTTAAGATGCAT
>BDUI01005362.1:7585-19947 GCA_002335545.1 Apodemus speciosus
GTGTAACCAGGAGTGACAGAAAGCTAGATGGATGATACTAAGTGACTTATTTCATTTCAGAATTTGAACTGGTCATTGAAATCCTCAGGTTATGTCATAAACAATAGAGACCTAAATAAACTGTTCAGACATTGTTCTAGATACGTGATCTAGGTAAACATTAGAAATAAGCAATAGTTGTTATTAGAGGCTGTCAATATTTTCAGTACTAACTCTTAATACACAACATTTTGAAGACACTATGGGTGTTTTACCAAGTTTAATAAGAATGTCCATATTTCCTCTTGGATGCCAAAATGTATAAACTTGATTTAAATTTTCCCCCTATTTTATTTTTAACATAGTAAAGACACAAAGATCACAAAAAGCATGTAAGCAAGGATCCGCTTATAATCTGATAAAGCAACTTGTATTCACAGGTTCTTCTCCCCTAATCTAAGCTGCAGAGGCTACTGAATTTCACATAGCTGTCACCACAGAAATGATATCCTGTCTCATACTGAAAAGAAGCTGCAGTCAGAAGTTGCCATGWAAAGAGAGACTGGGCTGTCTTCTCTCTGAAGCAATCTTCCTCCCCACCCCTCCCCCAGCCCTTCACTAATATGCAGTCCTTCTGTCTTCCATCTGCTCCACCCCCACCCATTGTCTCCACTCCCTGCCAAGCATGCCAATCCCATCTGGACATGTCTTACTTCTGCTAGCTTTGATTCCCATKGGTCTAGGGAATGCTTGAATGCCAGGGCATTTTTGTTCCTCAGAAGAATAAGGTTGAGCTAGTAGAATATAAAATAATTCCTCAGGRCATTTACCCCTCCCCATACATACACCACACACACCCCAACAGATACCATATACACACATGAAAACACACACACACCCCACACACATGCAAACACTCACACACACACACAATCTTGTATACATAATCAGCAATTTTTAAAAGCTTATCACTAGATAAATTATTTTTAAAACCATTTTATTCTCTCATCTAGGAAGCATTCCTAGAGATTGAAATATTGCTATCTTTGAAATAATCAAAGTTAGTATTTCAGAAATATCAACACTTACATTATCTAACACATATATTCTTAAGTAAGCAGAAGTGATATAAATGTTACTCAAATCCTATCATCAGGAAATATTTATAGTAGTTAAGTTTAAACACTGATCACTAATACATTCTCTGTTACCCAATATGTTACCCAATATGAGAACAATTCAGACACAACACCTTGTGAATTCTCAATAAAAATCTCATTGTGCCGCAAAAGCATGCACGGCCAGAATACAAGCATATTTAAGCAACATTTTTACCAAATCATTAGCAGTAATAAAGCAGTCTGGTAAGTATTGTAAGCAGCCTTTATTCATGCTTTTACTTGACCCAAGTTCACACACACACACACACACACACACACACACACACACACACACAAGTTTTGGTTGTTTTTGCCACAAGCATGCTGGAAAAAAAAAAACAAAAAACTCTGAAGCTCACAGAAAAGCAGCAGACAAAACTAAAAGCAGCCATGCTCAGGGTTTAAGGACATCTCCAAATTTAAAATCTCTTTACAGTTCATATTCAGCATGCATAAATTTGACATGCAATTTCCAAAAAGAATATTTTCATATAAATCTTAAAATCAGTTCATCCGAATGAGTCTGTTCGTATTTCCATTCTTATTGATTTTAAGCTTCTGGTATCTTAAACCCTGCATGCTGCAGAACTAAGCTGTGCTTAGCGGCTGTGAGAGAAGAAGCTACCTGCGAGTTTTCACAGTGCCATCTCATATCCATGTCTGTCTGGCTACCCTGCGTGCTTAGAGCTTTTTTCTTAATTCTTAATGGAAATCCTAGGAAATTTAGTCCATCCTCTGAAATCAATACTGGTGACAGGAGAGCTCCCTGACTCAGTGGGAGATCAAGATGATAAATTGCCTGCGCATCAGCCTGGCCTATCGGTGCCCTGCACACAGATGGGCGAGAAAAGACACAGAAAAGCCTCTATCAGTCACGTGTCACAGAGGAGCCAATGGCTGGCGCGCTACTGCAGGAAGGGATGCTGCAGTTCCGTCTGCAGTTGAAGAGGCTGTTGGTACACAGSCCAGCCCGCGCTCGGCTCAAAAAGTCCAGGCAGTCACTGCTGTTGAATTTGCTTCGGGACTGAAGGGGTGCAGGCTGCCTTTAACCCACGTACTTACACWGGCAGGGGCTTCTCCTCTATAATTCTTTTCAATCCAAAGATTACCAGTTAGAAGAGAAACTATTCCTGTCAACATCTCATCCCCTAACTCCTACATGATTTCCTTTAGATCACTATCTTGTTTTGTGCCTAATAATAAAATTAGAAGCCTAAAATCGCGACGATTATCCCGTAGTCTTTATTCTAGAATCTTCCCAAAGCTTTATAATTACAATTATAATTTTATTTCCAATGAATGTTACCACCCCTCCCCCCACACACAATAAGTTTATTATGCGTGTTTTTATGAGGTGATTTTCATGAGAGCAATTATACAACAGCAAGAAATACATTGTGCTTTTTGCCAATTATAACTCTTCTCTTTTAAAGATGAAGTACTAATAAATATGCCATTTAATTCATCATTAAAAATAAAAACAAACAAGCAGGCAGCACAGGGCTTGCTTCCCAAATCTAAAGAACAAACGTGTCTACTAGCATTCAAATGGAACTGTGTATTGTTATTATTATTATTTGCTTTCTTTCTGAAATTTAAAATAATTCTCAGTAAATAAAGACTGCACACCTGGAATGCCATATGGAAATCAGTGCCTAATAACATCTGCTACCATGCAGAAATAGCAATACAGCACACACCGTGCCAAAGTAACTCCTTGTACATTCTGATGGTGGTCTAAGAGGAGAAACCATGGTGTTTTTCAAATGACAGTACCATGAAGATTWAAGAAACAAATGAAATATTAAAATATCTTTAGAAAATTGTATGAAATATTGCCCTGAGGCAATTTAAAATTAATTTTTATTGCCCAGTTATGATGATATTCATGCATTTCAAATCTCTTCCAAAGTCACCCAACACTACATAAAGAAAGTAAACTGAGAATTAATACCAATGGAAGCACTGTGACAAGTAAGTGGTGACAGAGGTTGAGATTGCTAAAATCTCCCATTCTTCCTTGACTACTATTTTTTTAAAAGACACTCGTGTCATTTCCCTATTTTATTTAGCATCAGTAGAAGGGTCTTTTAGCACCTTTAAATATATTTTCTTGTACTTGATACATATATTTGACCTATTTGCTTAACAACAACATGGACCTATACAATGAGATTTTATTCTTTTAAAACAAAAGGTGAAACCGTGGAGCACTTCTAGAAAGAAAATAATCACCATCAAACTCTAGCATTGCACCTGCATCTTACCACATAGCATTGTCTTATTGGCTAAAGCCAGAAACCTAAATTACTCAGGATGAACCAATAAGGGATACTTCAGACTCACAAGAAAAATACTACTCTGCAAATCTGTAAAATATAATTTTATAAATTCATTTATGCCTAGATGAATATATTACCATTTGAAATAGAAGACTCAAAATGTAAATTGTAAAGTCTAGGCATAGACACACACACACATACACACACACAGCCCACATACATACTCTCGCACACTCACAAACACAAAAATGGTATATAGGCATATTTTCAAAAAGACATAAAATATCAGATAATARAGGTTTAGCTCAGAAAAGAGACTGAATTAAAAAGGGAAATGACATATAGTTTCATCAAGTTCCATTCTGCACACATTCATCAACTGTATATATTATTTATTTTGTAATTTAAAGACAATGACCTAAATAAAATGACATCTGTGTTCACTTAGAAACATGACTTGTAAATATCTTGAGAGAAAATATTGATGGAAAAGGAGAGAGATGGGGGTAGTGTGGCTCTTATTTTATGCAAAGGAAAGGGCTAGGCATGCAGGGGAGGAGTCTCTTAGATACAGGCTCTGACTTCACTTCAATTCTAACCTTTCCTCTCCAGATATAAATGGATGTTCTACCTTACATGGGCTAAGAGCTATAAAATGCAATGACACTTAACCTAAAGCATTTCTGATTCTCATAGAGAGAAATGCTAATGGGTGTAAAATAAATATTTTGTCTGTTTACCCAGAATATTAAGTTAACCAGTTTAATCTTAGTTCTAGCTGGATGCAGCTAACATGAAGAAGCAGAGATAACCTTGAATTATAATTTAAGATATTACTATTGCTTAAAAAGCAAGGAAACATTCCATTTTGAATAAAACGATAATGATACAAGGACAAAGACAAAACAAAATCAGTTTTATTGTATTCTTCACCTGGCATAAGTTTATTTCATCCAAAATCTAGAACTTAAATATATAGATATTAATCTTCATTCTTTGTTTCTGCCTAAATTCCTATAACTTTAAGATACATGAAATTAAAAACAATGAATTGGTTAGAGTAAGCCAAARACTGGTGACTTTTTAGAGATCTTTTTAATTTTAAATTATTCCAAATTTATGATAGTAGCTCTGCCTTCCACCAATTTCCCTACCCTTAAAAAAGATATTCAAGAGGTAAAGGGGCATTTCTCATCAGTACAATTAGAGATGTTGCCATCTAGTGATTGAGGGTGCACAGAGCTTTTAGCAGAGTGATTTTGCCTCAAATAGCAATATTACCATGATGCAAGCAACACATTCTAAGCACTAAGCATTTCTACTATTTTCCAACATTTTTGACATTGTATATTGTAATTTACATTACAAAATTAAAGGAAAGAACTTGGAAGACTCCATTTTCCAACATGTGGATCATCAGGCTTGGTGACAAGTACTTTTATCTATAGATCCATGTAGCATGTGTGTGCCTGTTTGTGTGTCTGTGTGTGTTTAAGTGATCTTGAAACTTACCAACATTGTCTTTGTTTTATCCATACTCTGAGTTGTTTAAAATGCCACTAGCATATAATTTAAATAAAACTATTCAAATGTTGCATGACAGTTTGATATATAYAAGAAGGGGCATAACTAGTTGAACTACAGGAGCTGAGGRGGTTATGGATATCTACCATTTTGAAAAGAATTCTGAAAAGTCGTATTGCCTTGGCCTTGTTGTGATACCCACAGGACTTGGGCTTCTCTTTACAATTGTTATCCTGGTAGCATTCTATTCTCAGAAAATTGGGTGGCCGTAAGACAGGGCCTTATAGCCTTCATTCCTATAACTCCTTCCTATCAGCARGATCTCTAATGTGGCTTGAGGTTACTGTCATTACCAAATAGCTCTGTAAGTTAGCCCTACTTTACTGACCATGACCATTCAGGTTATACCACCCTCCTGCACTGACTATGGCCATTTCAGACTGTAACATCCTGCTGCATTGACCATGATCATTTCAGGCTGTAATACCTTACAGCAGTGACCATGACCACTTCAGGCTGTAGTGTTTTGTTGCATTAACTGTGACCATTCCAGGTTCTAACACCCTGCTGCACTGACTATGACTATTTCAGGTTGTAACAGTCCTACCACAGAACATGACCATTTCAGACTGTAATGCCCCATTGCACTAATTTGACTATTTCAGACTGTAACACCCTGCTACACTGACCATTTCAGGCTGTAACACCCTGGTGCAGTGACCATGACCACTTTAGGCTTGACAAAGAACAGGAATTGATGTGATGCRTGTTGAGCCAAAACAAGAATGCACCTGAAACTGATCATGAGAACTCAGTTTTACGGAAGCTTGTGGGAGGATGAAAAGATTCGGTGGGGTGTAAGGTTAAGAACTGTAGGCAGGCATAGGAGGAACAATGATATGAGCTGCCCAGTACTCCCAGAGCTCCCAGGGACAAAACCATCAACCAGATAGYACACATGGTGTTACCCATGAATCCAGACCCAAATACTCAAATGCATGTCTGTWGGTTAGGAAATACAAAATTGTATGTTTCAGGATTTGTTTTCTAATATTTTACTTCTGGCAGGGTGTGGCAAGAATGGTATCTCAGGTGGGCATGGAATTCACTGGGCTCCCATGCTGACTTCCAATGTGAAAGTTTTCCTGTTTCTGCTTCCTGCGCATTCTGGGTCTACCAGCATGACCCACTATGCCTAGTTCTCAAGTATTTTTTTTAGAAGACTATGAGTAGTTGGAGAAGATTGTCTTGAATGTAAATTGACACACAGTCATCAAGAATGAGAATGGGATGCATGGATGACTTTTTAAAAGACATATGTCAGGAAGAAAGCTCCAGTTGAGAGACAAGATCATAGAGAAATTTTTTGGGAGCCTTTTCATTTTTATGAGATGTGAAAATAGAACTGGTGGGAARATCACAGTGCACTGTCTTTGCGTGTATTTATTATTAGTTTTGGCTTCCTTTCCTCCCTTATAGTAGCAATGCTTACTTGAGGAACAAATGATTATTTTAACCTATTACCTACTAACAACATCCATAAGKGCTTTAGGGACTTAGCACTTAGTGAGTAAAACTCTACAGACTTATGCTTCCTCCCTTTTTATTCTTGCCTTTTATATTTTATTTTTACACTGATTATTTCTCTATGTAGTAAGTTGTGTGTGTGTGTGTGTGTGTGTGTGTGTGCATGCGTGTGTATGGTTTATGTGCAAGTGTATGGGGATGCACATACATGCCTGAGGCCAGAGATTGATACTGGATGTCTTCCTTGATCATTATCATTTTCCGTTTTTGAACAGGCTTGCTTTGCTGTCTGAACCTCAAGCACATTTGACTAGACTGGCTGACTGACGATCTCTCTTCCTTTTTGTCTTCAATTCTGGGGSTGCAGGCACAAGGTGCCATGCCTAGTGTTTGCATGGTTGCTGGAGATTCAAACTCAGGGCCTCATGATTTAGCAGCAGTCATATTTACTGACTGAGCCATCCYCAGCCCTAGGGCTTTTAATAAGCAAAAATACAAGGTCAGCCCTGCTCATAAATACACACTGAGAAGTGTATTTATATTTAGGAATATATATCACATATCTGTATGTGTAAGCAATAATAATTAATAAAAAGAGAGTCCTTGAATTTGACAGAGAGCAAAGAGCAATATATCGACAGGTTTAGAGGGAGGGAAGGAAAAAGGATGCAATTATATTACAATTTCAAAAATAAAAATAATGAATGCTGACCTCACAACTTTTACAATAGTGTGATGTCATAACAACTACTGTATTATTTTAAAATAATCAGGAATTGAGGCTTACAAGGATTAAGTAACATTTGTAATCTTGAAAATAAGTAACATATGTATTCTTTTCAAATTAGATATAACTTCCATGCTTTAGAGTAGTTATTTTCAAAGATTTTTTAGAAGTGTGAAGAAATCYGTGTATCTGAATTTCTGGAAACTTCTATAAAGACTTCTAAGTAGACTACTCTTAAGTCTGTACTATCAGAAAAGAAAGAACCCGATGACCATGATTTTAACACTCAGCATTCTTCAGAAAACCTCTATCAACAGGATTCCATTTTTGTTCAGTTTGTAAACACTCAGTCGTGTTTTTTGTTTGTTGGTTTTGGTTTTGGTTTTGGTTTTGGTTTTTGGTGTGTGTGTATGTGTATGTGTATGTGTATGTGTATGTGTATGTGTATTTGATGTATGCATGTATGTGTCCCACAGCATGCGTGTGGTGGTCAGAGGACAACTTGCAGGAATCAGGAGTCAGTTCTCACCTTCCACCATGTAGATGTCAGTGACTGACCTCAGGTAGTCAGGCATGGCAGAAAGTGCTTTGACCCATTAAAGCATTTCTTCAGCTCTATCATAGAGCCAAAGATTATTGCAAAATAAGAGTACTAGGGACACTATTCAACATTGTTTGGGGGATTTCGCAGGAGAATAGAAAATAAATGTGTACAATGTATGGCCATTCAGTAAATGGTAGTTGCACAAAACTGGAGCTAGAAAGTACAGTCTGTTTTAGTTTAGTGAATTTTGGAAAAAGAAGGATTAATGCACACACACAYTTCAGACAGATGTGTAGTGAGTTCCACCTGATCTCGGCTGCAGTGCTTCTTATATTACTGCTGCAAATAGAAARCAGACCAATGYGGATTCCCAGGATGGGACATTATACTGTCCTAGGAATTCATTTGTACAAAGAGGCTTTCTTAGGATGGTTTTCTAGACTCAGTACTGATCGTTGTGGTATCAGAACTTCCCCAGCTGTTGACAATAAGTCCACATAGAAAGGAATCATTGATTTATTTTGTGCAAAAAAAAAGTGATTCATAGTCTGAAACAAGACTATCTTATGTAGAGAGCATCCTAGGTGGCTTCGAGGCCCTGGTGAGAGGRCAACAGTGCTAAATGTGTGTTTCAGGGCATAGTCCTTTAGCATTCATACTGTCCTTTGCTGCCTCATGTTTGACATTGCTGAACTACCTGGCACCCTGTATGTTTCCTTATTTTTACAACACTAATTGTTGACTTTTATCTAACCTGAAGACCGAAATTACAAGTCATTAAGGAACTGATCCTGCCAGGATGTAGTGAGACAGCAAGTAGAACAATACAGTTTCCCAAGCAGAAGTCACTGGCCAAAGATTTTTAAGGGTCGATGGGGAAAAATATCAATTACTAAAGCTTAGTACATGCCTAAGTTTATCAGAAATACAGAGAAGTAAAAGAAATAAGAAAATGAAGAAGAAAAGGGAAAGTGTAAAAGAAAAAAGAACACAACTGTAAATCTAATTCAGGCACATTAATAAACCTCTAGAGGAAGGGCACAGTGAATATAATGTTACAACACAAATAATGGTGTAGTCAGYAAGAACAACACAACAGGGTAGCTACAGAAAACCRCAGACCACTCTATAGCCCCTTATGCGATGTAGGTGCAAGCACACAGGGAAGGGGCTAGGAGCGAGGATTTACCTTAATACAAGGGAACTGTATTAAATTGAGGARCCGACAGACTTTCCAAAAGTGCTCCCCAACAAATACAATGTTTCATGGGAAATTTCTATTAGTCAGATATATTGAGTTCATATGGATCAATATGAACTCAAGTCAAGCAATGGTTATTCCCATTAAAGATGTCTTAGCATTAGCGTAGTTATTAAAAATACAGTGGCAGACTTATAYGTAGCTTCATAACTTTAAGACTTTACCTTGAAATCATAACTTTAAGGATGAGATTAAAAACTTGAGCTTCATGTGGTCTGTGAATTTTATCTTGGGTATTCTGAGCTTCTAGGCTCATCACTTATCAATGAGTGCATACCATGTGTGTTCTTTTGTTATTGGGTGACCTCACTCAGGATAATATTTTCTAGTTCCATCCATTTGCATAAAAATTTCATGAAGTTATCATTTTTAATAGCTGAGTAGTACTCYATTGTGCAAATGTACCACATTKTCTGTACCCATTCCTTCTGTTGAGTGACATCTGCATTTTTCCGGCTTCTGGCTATTATATAATGCTTTATGAAGATAGTGGAGCATGTGTCCCTATTACATGTTGGAGCATCTTCTGGGTATAAGCCCAGGAGTGCTATAGCTTGGCCCTCAGGGAGTACTATGTTCACTTTTCTGAGGAACAGTCAAAGTGATTCCAAAGTGTGGATACTTCAGTCTTTCTTAGAAAAGAGACCAAAAATATCMATGRGAGGAGATAGAGAGACAAAGTGTGGAGCGGAGACTAAAAGAAAGGCCATTTAGAGACTGCCCCACCWGGGGATCCATCCCATATACAGTTAGCAAACCCAGACATTATTGTGGATGCCAACAAGTGYTTGCTGACAGGAGCCTGATATAGCTGTCTCCTGAGAGGCACTGCCAGTGACTGACAAAGAATTGGATGCTCACAGCCCAATGGACTGAGCATAAGGTTCCCAATGGAGTAGCTAGAGAAAGGACTCAAGGAGCCAAAGGGGTTTGCAGCCCCATACATGGAACAAAATCAACCAAACAGAACCCCCAGAGCTCCCACAGACTAAACCACCAACCAAAGAATACACATGGAAGAACCCATGGCTCCAGCCACATATGCAGCAGAGGATGGACTTGTCAGACATCAGTGAGAGGAGAGGCCCTTGGTCCTGTGAAGGCTCAATACCCCAGTGTAGKGGAATGCCAGGACAGGGAAGTAGGGTGGGTGGKTTGGTGAGCAGGGGGAAGGAAAGATAGGGTGGGGGTTTTCAGAGGGGAACTGTGGAAAAGGGATAACATTTGAAATGTAAATAAAATATCTTTAAAAAATAACTGCATACTTAACACATATYGAGWCACAGGTGGTTCTCAGGTAGCTTGTTTTGTTCYTTATTCTGAGGCACACTTATTTATATCTACCTCCCTGATATACTTCTGGCCCACTGTCAGTTGGGCCACTTTTCAATGTGCTCGGCCATACAGATCCATTACTAAAATATCACTACTTTAATGATGTCATTGATATATTCTGAAATGATTTCTTTAAAACTAAAAAATATGGTTAGTGTATGATCAGTTCCTTTATCTCTTCTAACAGTGGTACTATTAGACTTCTGAAACCTATAAACTTATATCCTCATAAAATCAAACTGGTGAWGAGGAGTAAGTGACCAATAAGAYTGTAACAAGTTGCATTAGTTAAAATAAATCAGTCACAGTTTTACCACCKTGACAAAATATTTTATGACAGTTGCAGATAGTTTAATTYGATAATAATAATAAAATAATAACAAAGCTTTGTTTTAAAAGTTAATAGGATAATCTATTTTATGTTAATACAATATCATATATATGTATTAACCTTGATTTAGATCACTCATTATTATTCCTCTCGCAATAGAATTGATCAATAAAACTGTGTATTGTAATCCATACCTATTTTGCACATTTTAAAAAATAAGCTAATTTTTGTTTTCTGCCATTACAAAGGAATCTATTCTGCATTTCTAAGGGCAAAAAAACCCATAAGTGGGATTGATATGTTAAAGATGTACGTGTTTGTACAGATCTTGACACAATCTGCCAAACTCCTTTTCAAAAAGACTTGTTCTAATTTTCACATTGTCTCCAGGATGCTGAGTTCTCCTACGCCCTCACTTGTGTGAACATGTTGTCTTTTCTATCTGGGGATGCCCTTTCCCATTTAAGAAACTTCTGGTACACTCCCACAGATTGTATTGTACTGAGCTTAACTGCTACTCTTTCTTGGAGCCTTCCTGCAGTCTCTAGGCAGTTAGTCACTGTATCCACAGTGCTATGCATACTTATCAGATAATTCTGGATTTCTTGTAACTTTTCTATTATTTCTTTTTCTTTTTTTGTAGATAATTAAAAACAGCAGGAATGAGACTTGTTCCATCTCATCTTCAGAAAGTGAGATCAAGTCTGGACTCTTGGTTACACTTATTGGCAAATGGAAAGAACCAGTGTATCAATAGAGATCTCAAGTCCAAATTTCTGACTCCATGTTTAGGAAAAATCATTGTCTTGCTTGATAACATCAAAGTCTATTTTACTCTAAAAATGCTTCCATTGTTATAGGTCTTTAAAATATATTTTGTGGATCTATTTTCTAAAATATACTTTGGCAGCTCTGTATCTGAACCTAGATGGGAAAACTTTGTGACATGCTGTGATCAGGTCTTTGGAAAGAACTTTTGGGTACACTGGAATCAGAACAGTCTCCTTTTAGTCTAAAATAAAGCCAGTTTTATGAATTTAATGTTCAGACTAGTGAACAGGATTAGACAGCACCTGTGGAGAAAGCAGCTAGTACATGACACTATCTCAGGTGAAAGAAAAACATAAAAAGCAGCTCCTACTGATGAATTACATAAGAATGTGTCAGGAGCCATCATCATATTTCATATCCCTGTGCATCTAATATTTCATATTTTTATGCAACCATAAGAAGTTCAAACAAAGCAAATATGGTATAACTAAACTTTGAAATCTGAAGCCAAAAGCCAATGATTTTGGATTACTAGAGGGAAATCCAGACATACTTTACATATTCCCAATCCTACTTCATCCCCCATTTAGTATAATCATTAGGTCCTACTGAAAATTTTAATTATTCAAATGAGGCTTTGAGTAGTGAAACACAGATTGTACAGAATAATCCAAAATTATAAAAAATTCCTGTTGTGGCAATATAAAAATTGTTTTCAAAAGAACCCTCATGAATAATTCAATACAAAATTCAGTTGTTAGAAAACCCATCACTGGCAGGTGGAGGGCTCTGCCTTCCAGAGCCACAGGTCCTAGAGAAGGCACTCTGGGATACTGTCAGACCATTATGGGAACTAAAGTATGAAAGAGTACTCCAACACCGCTCTCTCTCTCTCTCTCTCTCTCTCTCTCTCTCTCTCTC
>BDUI01005362.1:75079-88472 GCA_002335545.1 Apodemus speciosus
CATTTTAAATATGGGTTTATAAATTTCTCAACTGCCTTTACATTTTATTATTGTAATTATTCTAATCAAATGGTTTTAAGAACATAATGCCCTAGCAATTTTGCAGTTCAATATCTCTACCTTAAAATTCTTCGCTTGTTATTGAGAATGTGAACCTGACATTCATCATCTGAGACCACACAGTTCCAGGCACAATTATTCACCACACAGCTACCTGAAAATTTCATGTTTAAATTGGTTAAATGTACTTTATATACTTACGCACTGCTGAAAACACAAATACACAGCATACACACATAAATGGGCACATACATACACACACTGGCAATATACACATCTCACACACATGTGTACACATACCTGACCACAAATGCTCACACATAGACATATATACCTGGCAATTGCCTAGCAATTTCAAAAGCAAAATACTGCATTTCACCTTTCAGGAATTTTTGACAGATTGAAACCATTAGGAAGTCATCAGTAGAAAGAAGACATTTTCAAAGAAAAATAAAAATTCTCTCTTCCTAAAAGACTGTCTAAGGAAAAGTTATTTTTTTCCAGAAGAAAAGTATAAATACTAAAATTAGGAATGATTTCTTATTATATCAAGTTAGATTCAATATCAAGCTTATTTAAAAACTTCATGTAATCATTAACTATRTAAGATGAAAGTACACAGCAYGTAATTTGAGCTATTTTTAACTGTYAGTAGATACTAATGTTGGCTAGTAGCTCTACCAAGCTTTTGCAGAGGATAAAATTCCAATAAGCATTTTTTGTTTTGTTTTTGGAACAAGTATCTCCAGCTGTCATCAAACTCTGTAGCTGAATCAAGGATGACCTTGAATATCTGCTCCTCCAGCCTCTACATCCCCAGGGCACTTTCATACCTGGTTTCTGATGTGCCAAGACTGAGTCCAGGGCTTCATGCATCCTAAACAAGCACTCTACAAACTGACCAYCATCAACTCTCCAATCAGCATTGTAAGAAATGGAGGAATACAAACAGATTATCATCTATGAACAATGGTGCTAACTTGAGACACATGCCTATGCTTCCAATATAAATGTTTGCTGTTATTATTTGTCTATGCTTTGTAATGTAAGGACCAAGACACACATGAGAGCTCATTTATATCTAGGATATCTGTGAAACTTTGCTGTGTTGTATTTGTAGTACATGAGCAAGATGGCTATGGCTAGCTTAGAAGGGTGAGAAGATACTTTGACTGAAAAACAAAAATAAACACAAAACAAAGTGTTACCAAAGACAGGTGTTAATATAATGTCAAGTCTCTTGAACAAGAATTTCTGCTCTGCAGTGTACCATGCAGTTACTAAATGGTTTCAGTTAAGAGATAACTGAAGATGTATTTCTTCAGGAAGCAAGTTGTCTGCAACTCAAGTGATAGCTAGCTATAACTAATGAGGACAGGGATGTCAGCTCAGGCAAAGGGAACATCCTAGTGCTATCTTCTCAGACTCTAAAACCAAAAATCAAAAGATTTGCAAAGACCTTTTAAAGAATAAGTGCAGTCATTTTTAACACACATTTTGCTATTCATTCATCAGCTGCTTTCTAGTTTGTGAGCATACATGAAAGTAATTCAGACACAATGACTCTAAAACAACAGCAGCAGGGTCTTTTCAAAAGTATACATTTGTCAGGGTCTGCGTGCGGTCTTTTATACATATATTATGGTTTTCAGTTTAGTGTTTTTATCGGATTTCTGAGTGTACCTATGAGTGTGTCTCCGGTTCCTGTGTTCTACATTGAGCTTTTTTCCTTCTGATTATTGGTTTTGTTCAATTCTGATAGCAATAGTTTTTGTATTATCTTATTGTATTTTATTATTATTATCACTTAGAAGCCTCTGTTTTCTACAGAGACAGAAGAAGGTAGATCAGGTTGGGAGGGCAGGTGAAGAGCAACTAGGAGTAGAGGAAGAGGAAACCATAATCAAGATATATTATGTGAGAAAAAATCTATTTTCAATAAAAATATTAAAAATAAAAATATGCATAAAATATCCAATTATGGATACTGACAGTCTAAATTAAAACATCAAATACATCTCAGTGCTTTCTGCTCTAAGAAGCATGTTGACTCATCCAATTAATGATTAAGTACATAGGTGGAACTAGGTCTTCTAACAACTATTCAACATATTATCTCTAGTTTCAGAGATGAAAATAAATTTCATAAACTTCATAGAAAGCAGATAATTGCATTTAATAGCAACTCAATTTTTTTCACAAAAACCCCAAGAATGTATAAAAATTCAGAACCAAAGTCACAATACAAGATTTGGCAACTCATACCAAAACAATTACAAATAAAATAATGAATTTTCACTCCTTCTTAAAACTTAGGAACAAAACCAAAGTAACATAAGGTAAATTCAGCATCATTATTTCTAAAAAATAAAGTTATATGCTTTGGTTGTGTTCTATTTTTTTTTTTACTATTTCTCTAAAAACTGAGAATCAGCTGCCAAAATATTAAAGAATAACAACCTTTGATGCTTATTTAGAGACCTGCAAATTATAGGCTTTTATAATATAATGTTGGGAGAAGCAAAGCTTTAGAGAGAGCAAGTTCTATCCTGGATCTGAAATTTAGTGTGTAAATATATTTTCAGTTATGGATGGGATCAGGTTGTACTACATTTTGTTGTCTTCCAAGCAACTATTTGTACTGGCTTCTCTACTTATATCCATGGAGAAATAAGGCTACACTGAGATGTGATTTGCAGCAGTACTATGAAACCCTTGATTTATGGTCATATGTATGTCAGACCCCAGAATATACTTGAACCAATGAAACAGAGCACAAATCACTAAGGATTTTGATTGTTCTAGAAATGAACTTGTAGCACTTTGCCTGGCTTTGTGAATCTGAGTGTCACTTTGTTCTGCACAAGATTTTTTATTAAGAATGATTTTTACTTTCACCTATTATCTTATTCAGTGCTGTTTCAAACTGTGTGCAAACACATTTTGGTGTTTAAAAATAGCTAAGTAATTCATAATTTAAGATATGGACTYGCAATAATATCTGATTGTCATAAATATTTTCTACTGCTGCACCATTTTAAAACACATTTCAAAGTTATAAAGAAACATAGAAAGATTGCTTGTCATAAAGTCCAATTAAAGTCAAATCAAGGAAATTGAAACATTTGCTGTCATTCCCCCTCCCCAGGAAAATTCATCATATTTTCTCTTGTAGAAATCTTCCAGCTTGATGACCAATCACAGTTTAACAATGATGCTGTGGGCCTGGCTTCTACTTACTAAAGGTTAACTCAGGTGTCATGGGTGTTTGACCATTATCTCACAGGATAAAGAGGAAGAAAAGGCAAACCTCAACACTAACCATTAAAGTAATTCAGTGAGACAGTGCTGTAACAATTRCGTCAGGACCAACTGAGTTGGCAAGGGCAGACTCCAAGGAATCTTAATGAGGATATTGCAGTATTTGAGAACAAAACTCATGATGGATGGATTAAGTAAGCAAAATTTTTATACAAAAAAAATTCTCACAAGTGATTTTTTTAAAAAAACACTATGGTATAGTCCTTGATTAACCAGTTCACTTGTGCTAACCAGAAATAGTAAATATTTCATTATGACTTCCACTAAACATTTACAATGAATCTTTATATTGGGTGTTTCCTATGATCACCATATAAAACACCATGACTTAGATAATGTTATTCTCTGACCTGTACTTCCTTGATGAATTGGCAAGGTGATCTTTATTCTGATCATTTACCTACTGGCTATTGTGTTTCTTATTTTGTTTGTCTTTCTACTTGTATGTCTACATAAGTCAATTCATTTTTAACCTGTCCAATTTCCCATTTTTTTGTATCTCAATTGTGAATTTAATAAAATCCCGCAAACATACAATTCTGGCTCCTCAATTATAACAACCGATCACAAAGAGTTTTTGTATTGAAATACTTTCCTAAAATGTCTTAGATCTTTAAGTATTCTAAGACTAAAATTAAAGTAAAAGCGTTTATCTTGATCCAAATCTCAGCTTTCCTTAATGTATTTTTCAATACTTTAATATGTATGTCAAAATTTATGATATTTACACTCTCCTATAGAACTCCACAGAACTTAGACAGTTGTCAATAACAGCTGAGACATTAAGTGTAAAGAACCAGGTTCAGTTCCTGTTTTGCAATGGGTTTAATCCTTAAGATATATWTTTTTAATTTTCTAGAAGTTATATAAATTAAAACTGGGTGTTTAAGAAAAGTTAAGCAATTCATAACATAAGATTTGAACTCTCCGTAACATGCAATTGTCTTAAATATTTTCTACTGTTACACCAAGTACTATGACAAGATCCTCAACAGCTGAGAAAGTACAAAACCTAGCACAGGTTTTATACATTTAGTGAAATGGTGGGTGGGAGTGAGTGGGACCAAGTGAGGACAAATGGGACCTTTTCTCTTTACAGGGACTGGATCTACTGACCAACTTTTGTTTGTTTCGGAACACATGCATAAGCCCCWTCCAAATGCATTTTCACAGCTGATGTGTAAGAAGGTTCAGGCAACARAGCAAACACGAATATGCCAGAGATGAGGTGTTTTTCACAAYAGAAAGAGTACAGAGATGTGGGGATGGGGAGTCCCAGATTCTGAGATGATATGGGATTTATACTTCAGGAGATAGAAAGATTAGATGTTCAATGAAAAGTGGCTGCTGGAGCAAGAGAAAGCTATGGTCTTCAGGAAAGTGGAGAAAGAAAACGATGTGGGAATGGCAAGAGTGAATGAGAACAGAGAGTGTCCAAGAAATGTGAGAAAACCTGCTTTGGAGTTTCTATATTTTCAAATATTTTACCAGAAATAATAACATCAGCACCCCAGGCAATGCAGCTGCCAGGAAGCTGCATTTACCACGTGTTAGACTTGCAAGGGTGACTTTGCAGACTAAGTTTAGAGTTCTCCACTTCGTAGCTGAGAAAGCAAATCAAGGGTGATAAGGGTCACCAGAGACTAAGGAGCAAAGCCAGAAAGAAAACGCATGTGTGTTCCACAGCCTATGCTGCATAAGCTCCTGCCTTCACTAAATCTGCGATCAGTGAGTGTGACAAGTTAGCTGTGTGTCTTGCCATTAAGCCTGGACAACTGGGGAACTGTTTATCTTGTCTTTTTAGAAAATGCTACGAGATTTTTTTTNCAATTCATAACATAAGATTTGAACTCTCCGTAACATGCAATTGTCTTAAATATTTTCTACTGTTACACCAAGTACTATGACAAGATCCTCAACAGCTGAGAAAGTACAAAACCTAGCACAGGTTTTATACATTTAGTGAAATGGTGGGTGGGAGTGAGTGGGACCAAGTGAGGACAAATGGGACCTTTTCTCTTTACAGGGACTGGATCTACTGACCAACTTTTGTTTGTTTCGGAACACATGCATAAGCCCCWTCCAAATGCATTTTCACAGCTGATGTGTAAGAAGGTTCAGGCAACARAGCAAACACGAATATGCCAGAGATGAGGTGTTTTTCACAAYAGAAAGAGTACAGAGATGTGGGGATGGGGAGTCCCAGATTCTGAGATGATATGGGATTTATACTTCAGGAGATAGAAAGATTAGATGTTCAATGAAAAGTGGCTGCTGGAGCAAGAGAAAGCTATGGTCTTCAGGAAAGTGGAGAAAGAAAACGATGTGGGAATGGCAAGAGTGAATGAGAACAGAGAGTGTCCAAGAAATGTGAGAAAACCTGCTTTGGAGTTTCTATATTTTCAAATATTTTACCAGAAATAATAACATCAGCACCCCAGGCAATGCAGCTGCCAGGAAGCTGCATTTACCACGTGTTAGACTTGCAAGGGTGACTTTGCAGACTAAGTTTAGAGTTCTCCACTTCGTAGCTGAGAAAGCAAATCAAGGGTGATAAGGGTCACCAGAGACTAAGGAGCAAAGCCAGAAAGAAAACGCATGTGTGTTCCACAGCCTATGCTGCATAAGCTCCTGCCTTCACTAAATCTGCGATCAGTGAGTGTGACAAGTTAGCTGTGTGTCTTGCCATTAAGCCTGGACAACTGGGGAACTGTTTATCTTGTCTTTTTAGAAAATGCTACGAGATTTTTTTTCTAGGTCTTTAGTAGTGGATACTGATCTCTGTTCTCAGTATCCATGCTGAAGAGTTACAGACATGGCATATTTAGGGCAAAAAATATTTCCTTGGAAATTTCATCTGCCAAGAAGCAAAATTTAATAATTATAACTCATCTTCTGCAAACTTGCCTCTTTGCTGGGTCTGATCTACTTCTTACCTATAATGGRGAATATCCACCATGTCTGAACTTCAACCTCTATTCACTTTTTGAGGCTTTAGCTAGACACTAGACATTTTATGTTTAAAATAGAGCCTCTGCTTCTAGGAAACTTAGCCCTGAAATACTTTGCAATTTTAAAGCCATGAAGCATGAAGTCTGAGGATCCCAGTTCATCATGAAAGGGAGTTCTGGTTCATATCAAATGAATACCTCTTCCCTCTTCCTGGCCCAGAATGGCCATTTCCTTTCTGTATTTATGTTTTATTATTCATGTCATGAGATCTGGCAATGTAAGATTTATGCAGAAGAGAAATTTCATCAGTTATAAAATTTCATCAGTTAAAGCATGTCTGTCTCCCTAATTTTCTAGAGACAACTTAAATAAAGGTTCATTCAATTCTTGGCAGGATTGGAAGGAACATGACTTTCCCAAAAATGATAAACATTATGAAAAACATACACCCTAGTTTTCAAAACAAAAACAGGAAGGGAGCTTAGCAAAAGAACCAACTCCTTCATGCTGTGACTTATTAAATGTGTTATTATTGAAGTCGGGGGAAAGTGTATTGTTTGAATTCCTTTTTAGATTATGGTCCTGAAAATACACCATTCAGAATATAAAGCAGGAGAAACAAGACAGCTTGACAACTCATCTAGGTTAGCTAATGTCATGGTATTCATGTGCTCCCACTTGCCCTGGMACTCCTCACTTGCTCTYGCCTCACAGTGTCCAAAGTAACCATCTTAAGTTATGAACCACCTCCTGGTGCTTCTCTGTGTGCTCTCTGCCCTGGCCACAATACTGAAGTCCTTACCCATCTTCTACAGAGTCCTGCCTTGTTGACTCTTGTTTTCCAGGATTAAGTGAAGTCTTTCCTAACACCTTTGATCAAATTATATTTACATACTAGGATTTATTCTCAGGCCCAAGGATCAGGGTCTCATCCATACTTTTAAAGCCCACTTTTCCTTCCATAAGCAAGCTCTTTTGGGTCTGATGGCCCTGAGACTAAAGATGCTTTCAGACAAGCCTAGTGACCTCAGTTCAACTTCTTATATCAATACCATAGAAGAAAAGAATAAACTCTCCCAAGTTATCCTCTGACCCCTAAACATGTAAACATGTATACACACACACACCTATCTCACTAAACAAATAATAAAAACTAASAACAACAAAAACCCTTTTCTTCTAATTACATTTTTTTCAAATGTGCAGAAATTCTGCCTTCAAGATGTGTGTGTTTATATGGYTTCAATGTTTTACCTAAGTGTCTCAGAAAAACAAAGATTGACACCTATGATAAATGCAGAGGTGAGGGAAGCACTGGAGGAAGATACAATATCCACTGCCAAATGCAAGGTCTCTATGTTCATATTTCTGCTCTTGATCATAAGAATATATGTTTACCAGTTGTTCAGGAGGGTTTATTCACAACAAATATTTAAAATATTCCTTTTCAATTCTATAGGTTACCAATGAAAGCATTTATAAACTCCGAAATACAAATAATTTTATGCATGAAAACTGCATTTTCACCTACTTAAGAAAGGATCTTTTTAAAGATGATACCCTTGTTCTATAGTAATAGCTATATATTCAAGATTCAAAACATAAGGCAACTGATCCTCAATAGACCTTCAGGGAAATGAGTGGTCCATAGAACTTTCAAGGTACAGCACCCCCTCTTATCATACAAAGCTCTAGTCACTGTGGCAAACAATGCCACAGGGCACCCCTGACCCTTAGGTCCTATATTTCATGGAGGTCAGGATAGGGCCTGACGGGGGAGAAACAAGTGGCAAAGCAGCATGGGATGAGAGGAGATGGCGTGAAGCCCCCAAGCCTTTGAAAACACCTGTTTCCCCCCTCCATTTTGTATGTCTATAAATCACTTCTTAATTTTTTCTTATAATACTTATGTGAAAGTAAGACCCTGTAAAGATCTGGGATGGAATAAAAGGCAGGGTTGCACCCTACTCTTCTCCATAGTAGAAAATTGTTAGCTCACTATTCATTTTGATAAAAGAAAGAGAACATTATCTCCTACATGGTTCTACTGGTGAGAGAGAGTATTACCATAGGTAACTGGCAGAATGTTTTACAAGAGTATAATATGTTCTTATTTAAAGAGAGACAGGAAGAAAGAGAGAAAGAGAGACACAGAGACAGAGACAGAGACAGAGACAGAAAGCAAGACAGAAAAAGAGAGACAGAGAAAGAGAGACAGAGAGACAGAGACAGAAACAGATAGAAGACCTACTGTCTGATTTGAAAATTCTTTTTGAAAAATAATGAAACCATTAAATAGGTGACTCAGCTGTGACTAGAGAAAGCCATTATCAGGACGGCTGCAATGTCTGAACATGCTGATGCTGATGCTGTGCTTATCAAAAGAAGATAGATTTTATTCATCTGTCCTGAATGTCCTTTCCTCATCTGTCCAGTGTGTAAATAAAACAAACTAGTTTTCCTTGAGTATTGGAGGAAACTCCAGAGATACTTTCACCACAGTGATATGCTTGTCTGAACTCTATGTTTAAGACTTCATTGCTTATGACTGAGTAGAGACAATTGCACTAATTAGTCTTTTTTGTTCTTATTCAAAGTAGAGAAATAGTGTGAGAATAGATAGGATAAAATGAAATTCAATTTACACATTTATGCAAGGAAAGAATTAAGTCATGGTCAAATGTGTGAACTTAATATAGGGTTTTCACTTAGGATTCTAATTTGAGAGCTAAATTCTTCAAGTGCAAAATGTACCATGTATTCAACTATGACTTCAAAATTTACTGGCTGATTCCTTAACTCTCCCACACCCCCATGCGGCTGTACTGGGAGTTAGATTTACTTGGTAACTTAAGCATGTAATTAATGCTAAGTAAAACCACCAAATAGACTCTTAATCCCACAGGATTAAATTCTTAATCTCTGTCTCCTTGACCATGTAGGGGAGAAACTTAATGGGATATAGTGAAGATACAGCTGTCTGCAAGCCACAAAGAGAACTGTCATCATAAGCTCTATGGATCAGTCTCTCTTTCTGGATCGTGGCCTCCAGAGCTGTAATAACTATTTGCTACAGCTGTCACCTAGCCTGGAGTATTTTGTTACAGGGAGGTATTGTGAGATGCTACATTGGTCTCCATTCAGCTGAATTAAATCATAAGGAGAGCAAGCACTTCATGGATGTGTCTGAGTTGCTGGAACACAGAGTTTTCTTCTGGGGAAGGGTTGGTTACTAATATTTTGAGTGTGTGTAAGTATGTTGATTATACATGAGCAACATGAACATATCTATGTAGCCTAGTTGTTTTGCCTTCCAAAACTGATCTTTCCATGCAGACTCRTCTGAGGTCTGCTGTTTTTATGTCCAGTGAATAATTTATAGATAAATAACAAATACACAGGTTTTTTCAGGAACAATGACTTATGTATATTAAAATGTTATTTAAAAGTTCCATTATTTTACACTGGTATGAAAATCTGGCTCTTTTCATCATAAAGCTAATATTTCATTCTTCCATTTCATCAACAGATACTATAGGGTGAGTTCAGCTAAAATGAGCATGTTTTAAATATGTATAATCATAGGAAGAAATAAAAGCTAATGCAATGTATATCTGAAGGGAGAGTATAGGAAAGCAAGTGAAATAAGTTTTGTGTTGTTTATAAAACATATCCCTAATCTGTACCACCGAATGCATCCCCATGGTGGCAATCAGGCCAAAGGCCTCATCTACTATAAATAAGAGTTAAAGCTACACACCCAGTACAGTCACCTCTTTAGTTCTTGAGATCCTCTCTGATATCTACAAATTTGTACCTGGATCACCCATATTCTAAGAGTTCATACTACTACTACTTGAACGAAAAAAAAAAAAAGAAAAGAAATCTTGTTTTGTTATTTTATGTAGTTGCTTAGTATTTTCTGTAAAATAGATTTTACCACCCTCATTAATTTATGAGTATTATTTGAATTTTGTTACTAAAATAGATTTAGAGTTCAGAAACAAATTCAGAAATAATATTTTTAAAGATATGTTTTGTCCCTGGTAGGTTGACCACACCCCACAGCAGGCCCCACACCAACATGCAAGTGCTCCACAGACAGTTGTACAATGCATCAGTCTCCAAGTCATATACATACAAACAAGATAAAAGGGTTAAGCAGGTTATATTTATATATACTTTTGCACACACACATTTAAATGTAACAATAATCACCAAAGAGAAAGAGACTAACAACTTAAGAGTGGAAGAACATGAAAAGTGTTTTAGGGAAGACAACTGGGAGAGACTGGAAAAAATGAGAGTGGAAAAAGATATGATTCTATTATAATTAATTTTTTTAAAGAAAATTGAAAGTTGCTGAGGAGGGAGATAGGGGTGGATCTGGGCAGAATTTAGGAAGGGGTGAATATGACTAAAATACAGTGTAGGAAAATTTAAAAACTCTTTAGAAGTGTARTAAGAGACATTAATTTTTAAGCTTTTAGCTGTTGCCAGATGTCATCTAGACAATATTCTTCAGAAAGAAAAATGGTTACCTTTTTTGAGTATTGAAGTACTTGTATGGTATGCAACCATGCATTGTTATATCTTCAGTTAGGTTAGAAAATTTCTGTGATTTCCCCCTCCACAATATCTGGTCTTTTACCCTGAGAAGCAAACTATCAGGTAAGAGTAGGTCTCTGTACTCACAACAGAGATTGAAGACCTGACAATAATAAATAAATGTGCTTGAGAGTAGAATACACAGAGACATTCATATATATACATATGTGTGGTGGTGGTTTGAATATGCTTGGTCTAGAGAGTAGCACTATTAGGAGGTGTGGCCTTGTTGGAGTAGGTGTGGCCTTATTGGGAGAAGTGTGTCACTGTGGGGGCTTTGAGAGAGCTTCTTCCTGGCTGACTGAGGATACTAATCTTCTTTTAGCAGTTTTATATGAAGATGTAGAATTCTCAGCTCCTCCAGTGCTGTGCCTGCCTGGATGTGGCCATGCTCCTGACTTGATGATAATGAACTGAACTTCTGAACTTGTAAGCCAGTCCCAATTAAATGTTGTCCTTTGTAAGAGTTGCATTGGTCATGGTGTCTATTCACAGCAGTAAAACTCTAAATAATACAGTATGCCTTTCAGTGTTTTACAACTGAAAACATGAACACACTCATACAGATGCATGCAATTGAGCCTTCTAGTCCATCTTTGGTCTAACACAAGACCCCCAAGTCAAAAGCACGTTACTAAGTTTGATCTAGATTTTTAAGCCATGAAAACATCAATATCAGTGTTTGCTATTTTAAGCCATTCAAATTGGGGATTATTTATTATACAGGAACAAAACAAATAGATATTTAACCATGTAAAATATAGAAGAGAGTGGCTTCTCCAAGCAAAATATAAAAAATCAAACAAAAATTGAAATGAACACATCAATTCTTTTAAAGTGAATGAAATACTCCCCCCCCCTCAAAAAAAAGGTATGGTCTTGCTTAAAAGTATTCCTATTGACTACACTCAAAGCAAAGTCTCTCACCATTCCTGCTGTCATTCTGATTGACTCTATTCTTCTACTACAGATTAACATATTCACATTGTAGTTTAAGAACAAAGGGTAAAAATAGAGAACCTGGGATTATGTAGAATGTGCGAGAGTACAAGGTGTGACTAAAAAGCTAACAACGGAGAGGACAGACAACTGAATAGAAGACAAAGAAGAGAGACTGCCGAGAGCTTCTAGGAACTCCTGTGGAAGTAAATTTTGGAAGGCAAGAAAACACAAACACAAAGTAGAATACAACAACTAGATTTAAAAAAAAAACTTTCATGAAGACAAAACATTTGACCTTGCTTCTTAGAAAAATTCTACTCTGAGYGTTCCAAGCAGCATGATATTGAATCCCTGTGGAAATAAACCTCAACACAGACTGAGACCAGACTTATTTCACAATAATGGTGTGCAAACACTCATTATTTTATTTACATTTTGGAATCTCCACTGATAAAATATCAACGGTTTGGTTGCAGTTGCTCCCACAGAATATTAAGATTTCCACTTCTAGAATCAAGGTTAGATGCTGTGATATGGGAAAGACAGAACCTACAGCAATAGTACAGCAGCAACATCACTTCACTAAGGTAGAGCCCCCATGCAGGAAAAGGCTACTGGGACAAGTAGCACATGGTATTCTTACTACTGAGAATTCTTACTACTCGAATTTCAATGGATATTATTGTAGATAAGATAAATATAAATATTTATGTTTCAGAAGATAGGTAAATCAGAGAATGAAGGGATCACAACTTGTCTCAGTCCTCAGTGTTCACCCTCAGTGTCTCTTCAGAGCTAGACAGAGGAGTAAATGAAAAGTASGAGTGAGCAAACATTGTGTAAGAAAGACATAAGTCTAGTTAACTAATAGACCCATTAAAACACACCACTCCTAAGAAGTAAGATGTGCTGTGCTGGGAATGGATGGCATGTTCTTGCTTTTCAGATAACATTTGCTAAAAAAATTAATTTCTTTTCATATTCTTTTATTACCTTAATGGAAATTATTTCAAGCTATCCCCACTTGTTTTGCCAACATGTAACAAAGGAAAAAAGTGAATTTGCCAGCTTCTTGTGAGTCCTCTCAGGAGCAGTATCAAAGAATGGTCTAACTAATGCTGCTCTTAGCCATTTGAGTTATCACCCTTTGAAATATATCCTGTTTTTAACTAACCCACACAGGTAGAATAAATTCCTTTGACACTTCCTAGGCTTTGTTGAGATTTGTCATTCACAAAGAATTAATTCTACTCTCATTCATTATATTTTTGTATCCAATTAGTGTTAGGCTAGCTTGTCTCTCTAATCTCTTCCTTACTTCTCTAATTCTTTGTTCTCTGTTCCCATTTAACATGCCAATGAATACCATAGTGTTTACTTGCTTTAACTCTCAATAGGCCAAACAGAATGTTACAGTTTCCCAACAGTTCCAATGGTTTCCAGCAAATGCCAACATAATTATATGCAGATACAACTTTCCTGGAGCCCTGTCAAGATTGACTGGTACAAA
>BDUI01005362.1:88906-99626 GCA_002335545.1 Apodemus speciosus
TAAAATATAAACTCTATGTTTTCATTAATTTTTTTCTTACAAAACCCACTTTCTCATAGTCTGCACTGAGCAGTGCTTCAGGCAATCAACAAAAACTCATAAGGCAAAGGTTTTGACTTCAAATATCTGGCAAAAAAGAAACAAAGTGTTACAAGCTCTTATATAAATAAYTATTGATCTGCTTCTATGGATGTTTGTTCATAGAGTTTGTTCATAGAGCTTTCTCATGTGTTATAAATGGATAAAGCAGTTTCAGTTTAGACTTGCTTGCAAATGGTTCAAGTGAAATGTAAGGCTTGAAGGTGACTAGTGCTATGGACCCGAATAAAGATTTAGAACCACACAGACAGTTTGTAACATGGGCAGAAAAGAGGGATGAGAGAAATTACTGACTCTGAAAGTAGGTAGCTTTGGTTTGTGTTATAGTTATGTTGCTGTACAAGTACTTATCTGGGAGGTATACTAAGCACTGTTTTCAGATAGGGTGCTCAAGGCACAGTTCTTATTTTAGTTTCTTGTCTGAAACATGTGCCCATATAACTTATGTGCATGCTACATTAACAAGTGCATATAGATTTCAGGATGAAAGTAATTACTCATAGAAATCACAGTGAACATTATTGGTTTAAATGAATGTTTAAGCTTAAAATCCTTAGTTCACAAGAGCGAACGGGCCAAGGGCTGCCCTAGACAGCCCTGTCTTCTGTCCTGTTCCAGACGCCATGTCCATTCACTCTCAGTTATCAAGAGATGCCAGTTAATACGGTACTTGGTACCTTACACATGACAAGGTCAGCATAGGATTTGTAAGACTGCTTTGCTTGTTTGTTTTTGGGACGGGCATTCATGCAGCTCAGAGTAGTTTCAGTGTCATTATGAAGCTGTGACCAACCTTGGATTTCTGGCACCCCCAGGCCCAGAATATATCAGAAATGTAATGAATTTTTCATCTCTCAAATATGATCTGAAGCCCTCAGAAATTCTCTTTAAGTAGAATATGTGTATTTTCTCCTAAAAACAAATTTATACTCCATTTGAATTATGGACATAAGAACACAATATCACTTTCTAGGTATTAACACTCTTTTGATACCTACTTAGGAGACATTAGCAAAAAAGTAAGTTATAAAGACAGAATATATCTTATTTCCTTAAGTGTTCCAGGACCAAATTTTCAAGACAGAATAGTGGATATTGAAGGAGTTGAAATGGAGTATGTAGCATGTACAGCCATGGGACTCCTCACATGGTTCACCTGACTATATCACGAGGCATCTAGAGTGTAATCTTCAYGACTTAGGCTAGTGCAAGAAAACTTTAGCAAAAGTTTCTCTCTTTTAGTACTTAGAGTCATCACGTGTTTATGTGTGGTACCTGAAGTAGCACTTATCACATTGAAGGAGGAAGAAAATGGAAGATGGAGACACAAAAAGGGTCATGGCACACTRTAGAGAATGTTACTGACTAAAGAAAGCCTCAGTGGGCTAATACCATGCTAAGACAATAAATGTTTGCAAGGTTATTTGATAATCCCATAGAACCTGTCATGATAAATTTGAATCCTAATAATTCTTGACTCACACTATCTTGCATAAGTATTCAACAGTGATGAGACCACACCTAATAGGCTGAAAGTGGGTTATGTGTAGAGATGAAGACGATTTGGATCTGTCTATGTGTGTCTCAAGTAATAGATATATTCGGAGACATCAGAAAACTTTAAAAAAGATGGCAAGAGGGCTTTCACCACCATCATTATTGCATGTACAGACTGAATGATGACAACAATTTTAGAAGATGCTTTGTACAAATAAAATGTATATTTCAAACACACCAAGGAGAGAAGGTGTGTAATTACAGTTAAGATAGGGTCTAGCACATTGCCAACACTCTGGTGAAGTACAATAATAGAAGTATGCTGCCCAATATGCTTGTTTTTACATAGGGACTAAAATATCATCCCATGTTAAATGTGTCTCCAAGCTTCGATCTTATTAGTGATGCTGTTAGTAGATTCTAAGTCTCTGACATTTTAAAGCTTTGCCATGGCTGATGCAGAGCATTTTCTAATGTGTATGAACTCATAAATAGTCAAGAGCTAGAGAGAATGGTCCTGGTTGTAAGATCCTGATTTAGAATCTATCTTTGTAAGATTTCATAACTAGTAAAAGGGTTGTATTCCTGGTGTGTACAAAAGTTATGCAGTAATTAAAATTTTAAGCAAAATAGCATAGATTTATAGGCTAATAAAAGATAGAGAAACATATAGACACATACATTTGTATTTTTCTTCTTTCTTTTAGAGAGACAGGGAGAGAAAGAGAAAGAGAGAGCCACAGGAAAAGAAAGAGAGAGACRCACACASAGAGAGAAAAACAGTGATAGAGAAAAGTTAAGAAATAGAGAAAGTGACAGAAAAGTAGACAGTATTTAACCCATGCTAGACTCAAACTGACAACCCATCTTGGATTTTTAGTGTTTGGATAATAGGTATGTCACCAAGAATAGCTCCTGTTTTGCTTTGTAAGTAATCTTTCTGACTACAGACTGTTAAAACCTATTGTTTAATTCTAAGGTTACCTATTAGTTTAAGATTTTAAACAAACAGAGCTGTGATGAAGTAGAGCAAAACTTATTTTGGTTAATGCCTCATGCTTTTTTTTTCTTMTTTTTTCTTTTATTGGATATTTTATTTACATCTCAAATGTGATCCCCTGTCCAGGTCTCCCTCTGGAAACCCCCATCCAATCCCTTCTCCTCATGTCCCAATGAGTGTACTTTCACACCCACACACCCACACCCTTCTTCCTTCCCTGGCACTCCATTACACTAGGGCATCGAGCCCCCACAGTCCCAAAGCCTGATCCTCCCATTGATTCCTTAAGGCCATCCTCTGCCACATATTCTGTAGGAGCCCTGGGTCCRTCCATGTGTATTCTTTGGTTGGTGGTCCAGTCCTTGGGAGTTCCAGGGGTCTGGCCTGTTGACACTGTTGCTTCTCCCATGGGGTTGCAAACTCCCTCAGCTCCTTCAGTCCTTTCTCCAACTTATCAATACTGGATCTTGCTATCAGTCCAGTAGATGGCTGTGAGCATACTCCTCTATTTATCAGGCTCTGGCAGAGCCTCTCAGGAGGCAGCCATATCAGGCTCCCATCAGCATCAAAATTCCATCTTAATTCTTCATAGAGTTATAAAGAGCAATTCTCAAATTCATTTGGAAGAACAACAACAACAAAAAAAAAAACAGGATAGCGAAAACTATTCTCAACAATTAAAAAACTTCTGGGGGAATCACAATCCCTGACATCAAGCTGTACTACAGAGCAATAAAAATTACATGGTATTGGTGTAGTGACAGGAAGGTAGATCAATGGAATAGAAGTGAAGACCCAGAAATGAATTCACACACACAAGGACACTTGGTGTTTGACAACGAAGCTAAAACCATCCCATGGAAAAAAGACATCATTTTCAATGAAGGGTGCTGGATCAAGTGGTGGTCAACTTGTAGAAGAATGCAATCTTCTATAATTATCTCCTAGGACAATGCTCAAGTCCAAGTGGATCACAGACCTCCACATAAAACCATATAGACTGAAGAGAAATAGGGGAAAACACTTGGGCACAGGGGACAATTTCCTGAACAGAACACCAATGGCTTATGCTCTAAGATCAATAACCAACAAATGGGACTTCATAAAATTGCAAAGCTTCTGTAAGTATTTGTCAATCGAACAAAACAGYAAACAACAGATTAGAAAAAGATCTTTACCAATCCTATATCTGATTGAGGGCTAATATCCGATATATACAAAGAACTCAAGTAGAGAGATTTCAGAGAACCGAATAACCCTGTTAAAAATGGGAACAGAGCTAAACAGAATTCTCAACTGTAGAAGCTCAAATGGCTGAAAAGCACCTAGGAAAGGTTCAACATCTTTAGTCATCAGGGAAATGTAAATTAATGTAAATTAAAACAACCTAGTCAGAATGGCAGAAATTAAAAAATCATGTGATAGCAGATGCTGGCAAGGATGTGAAGAAAGAGAAACACTCCTCCATTGCTGGTGGGATTGCAAGCTTGTAAATGAACTCTGAAAATCAGCCTGGTCATTCCTCAGAAAAATGGACATAGTACTACCTAAGAACACGGCTATACCACTCCTGACAACTTATCGGGGGTATGACTCTCCCTTTCCTAGACAATAACAACTTCCAGTAGATTTGAAGTAGAAGATGGGGTTGTGAGCCCTCTCTTCAACTAGAGTGTGAGTCTTATTGATCAGCAATGAATTCCTACAACAGGGAGTTATATGACACCATCTAAGGCTGCATGACAGTCAGGGCTCAGAGATTTTCTTGGTGTGATTGTAGACAAACCATTCTCATTTCTTTCTTTTTTTTTGTTGTTTTGTTTTGGTTTTTTGAGACAGGGTTTCTCTGTGTAGCTCTGGCTGTCCTGGAACACTTTGGAGACCAGGCTGGCCTCGAACTCAGAGATCCACCTGCCTCTGCCTCCCAAGTGCTGGGATTAAAGGCATGCGCCACCACCKCCCGGCTATCCATTCTCATTTCTAATGGGTATATTTCCAAATCTGTAACACAGGCATGAATTATTCATCTAGTATTCTGCAGGGATTGATGAGCTGGGAAAAACAGGTTTGCAGAAACTACAGAACTGTGAAAACATATGAAGTTAGAATGATGTTGAAGACAACCACTACCTATCAAAATCTATGCATCCAAAACTGACTCACAGAACTGAAAAATTACAAGCATTTGGAGAAGGGGTCAAAATATACACCTTTGCTACTTTGGCTTGTCAGGAAGGGAAGAGAAAAACATGTTCTGAATAATTCCTGCTTACCTATAATTGAAATTACAATGAATCATACTCTTCTCATCAGGTACCATTAATATCAGAGAATATGCATTTGTATATTTTTAAAATTTCCATCCAAGTGATTTTCTTCTAGAATGCATTAAAGCTTGCAATATAATAATACATTAAGGGAATTCAGCAGAATGACTGGGTTAGGAAACATAAAATTAATTATTCATGTCACCATTAGTCTAAAAATTCAAAGTAGTTATCAGGAACATATATAATTATAAGTAACACTGTTGTTTTTTTAGTAATGAAGTCATAGTAAAGGTTAATTAATATTTTAATAAAAATAAAATTTTGTTCTTAGGAGTTACAAAATGTATTTTATTAACTCCAAATATTTTTCATGAAAATATCCATATACTCTGCTTATATTTTTCAAACAAATAGTTTTCATTTTTTCATGTGTACGTCCAAAGCTTCCAGGAAGCAATAGCATTATCAAAGATATTAAACCTTTTTTCTCACTTGGACACAAATTGGGTTTTCTTTCATAAGAACTTGAATGAGTTTCAAGTGACAGATGTGACATACAACCTATTCCTAAGGCTTGTAACTCAAAAGTACCTTTGCTTGAATAGGTGTACTGACTTCACCCAGAAAAGCTCACCCTAGAACCTGAGAGTCCCCCACCCCCAACACTCTGTATACAGTGACTGAGAAAGTCCCCAAGACATTCTGTCTATACTGAATGAGAGTGCTCCCAGACACTGTCTACACTGATTCTGTCTCTATTTATATTTTCCAATTGTTTGTAATACATCTATTCACTAAAAACAAAACAAACACACCAAAATTCAGAATTTCTTGAAGCATTGCTTTTCCTACTTTGTCAAGATTGTTTTGAAATAAATTGATGAAAACTTGTTGATTCTAAAGACCAAGTCATGATGCTAAACCAGCTTCAGCTACATAGATGCTGAATGAAATACAAAATTTAATATTTTTGGAAGTATTATTCTCTTGTAAGGTCGTTTTATGTATTAAAAAAGGAACACAGTATAATAGTCTATATACTGAAATAAATGTTTCTGAGATATAAAAAGAGAGACTCTCACTAATTACAACAAAGTAACAGGTATACATAGGAACTCTTAGAGACAAGTGGGGTGTCTGGCCGTCCTATTAAAAGGAAAGTGGTAAAAACTATGCTTTGTTAAATAATGAGGAAAAGAATTAATTAAGCACATGGAGACTAGAGTCAATTAAATCTAAAATCCAAGAAGAGCTCCAAAGAGTCATAGTGACCCACTTATTACAGAGTAGCAACAATGCCAAAAATGTAGRAAGCTAGTTAGTCTATCATATCACAGGACAMTGTGGAAACAGGACACTACTTGTGTTGAGAGTAAAACCCAGTTTCTGATTTGATATGCTATTCCTATTATACTATATTTTCTCTAAGAAAAAATGACTAAGGTTTACAATTATCTAGTCTGCATATAGCATGAAGAATAATATTGAATGGAAGGACAGAAAATATCAATGATAAGTTACAAGAAATATTCTGGGGCTGGAGAGAAATCATGATATTGATCTTAATACAAATGACACATTAGCAGTAAATAAATAAATTTGATTAATAAACAATGAAAAATGTTGAGATAAATTTTCCTTTCACTGGTTTACATAAAGATCCATGCAGAAGTAATTCAGACTGGCACAACACACTTAGCAAATATTTGCATAACACTATCCAACATCAACTAGCTCTTCATATCATAAGAATGAATTGTGCTGATATTTTTCATTTTGAGAACAGTCTTAAAGGAAGTAAGTCTTAGAGACCTGTCAATTTAATCATGCTAGCAAAACAAGACATATAAATGTTATACAACCCATGTAAAACATTGTCTTACTCAATCTCACTAGTCATCTCKAGTTTTTGTATTATTGTAAATCATGAAGGGTAAGACACCAGTACAAAAACTAATCATCACTCAGAAGAAAGTATTCTTTTCATCTCTTAAAGCATATTCACTTTTAAGTGGAAATGTAGCTGGAGTTTTSCAGATGGTATTCCAAACATTCCAGTATTCACTGACTATGAAACCTGAAATACATTCCTTACCCACTCCTTGCCCTGCAGGAAAGCTGAATCCAAGTCAGTTCAACTATTTGAAATGAATCCAGTTTAATTCTTGTGGACCAAAAATCTTTTTCCACATTTCTAAAACATGGCACTACTCTTACCTACATTGTCATTGTCACATAAGTGGCTCAGTGCTATGACTGAGGAAAATATGGCCGGATTGAAAAAAAAAATTACACTGTGGACTTAGAAAAATGAAATGACCCTTTTGGTACCCAATTTAGTGAAACTTGATAAAAGCAACCAGATGCAGTCACTGTGGACAAAAGTTGACGACAGATGTTTTACCTGACCTTTTAAAAGTAGGCAAAGGACTCGCAGTGGCGGTCTCCATCTTGCTGCCAGGTCACCGGGAGATAGCCAACAGATGGGCCCAGGCACACAGACTTAATCTGAGACTAACATCATTTGGGTGGAAACCTGCCAGGCTTTCACCTGTAGCCAGGGCCTGGGAAGCTCAGCGGGGCCACCTGTATGGCAACCCAGTCATGCACCAACCCAGTTGGGGGGTCATCTGTCCTGCAGAGTGATCAGCACTTGGATAAGGTCCCTGCAGCATCCACCATCTGTGCACCATGAAGGAGCAAACTGGCAGCACCCGGTTCACAGAGACAACCTGAGTGTAGCATTGCTTGGGGTGGGAAGCATTAGGGCNTGTGGAAACAGGACACTACTTGTGTTGAGAGTAAAACCCAGTTTCTGATTTGATATGCTATTCCTATTATACTATATTTTCTCTAAGAAAAAATGACTAAGGTTTACAATTATCTAGTCTGCATATAGCATGAAGAATAATATTGAATGGAAGGACAGAAAATATCAATGATAAGTTACAAGAAATATTCTGGGGCTGGAGAGAAATCATGATATTGATCTTAATACAAATGACACATTAGCAGTAAATAAATAAATTTGATTAATAAACAATGAAAAATGTTGAGATAAATTTTCCTTTCACTGGTTTACATAAAGATCCATGCAGAAGTAATTCAGACTGGCACAACACACTTAGCAAATATTTGCATAACACTATCCAACATCAACTAGCTCTTCATATCATAAGAATGAATTGTGCTGATATTTTTCATTTTGAGAACAGTCTTAAAGGAAGTAAGTCTTAGAGACCTGTCAATTTAATCATGCTAGCAAAACAAGACATATAAATGTTATACAACCCATGTAAAACATTGTCTTACTCAATCTCACTAGTCATCTCKAGTTTTTGTATTATTGTAAATCATGAAGGGTAAGACACCAGTACAAAAACTAATCATCACTCAGAAGAAAGTATTCTTTTCATCTCTTAAAGCATATTCACTTTTAAGTGGAAATGTAGCTGGAGTTTTSCAGATGGTATTCCAAACATTCCAGTATTCACTGACTATGAAACCTGAAATACATTCCTTACCCACTCCTTGCCCTGCAGGAAAGCTGAATCCAAGTCAGTTCAACTATTTGAAATGAATCCAGTTTAATTCTTGTGGACCAAAAATCTTTTTCCACATTTCTAAAACATGGCACTACTCTTACCTACATTGTCATTGTCACATAAGTGGCTCAGTGCTATGACTGAGGAAAATATGGCCGGATTGAAAAAAAAAATTACACTGTGGACTTAGAAAAATGAAATGACCCTTTTGGTACCCAATTTAGTGAAACTTGATAAAAGCAACCAGATGCAGTCACTGTGGACAAAAGTTGACGACAGATGTTTTACCTGACCTTTTAAAAGTAGGCAAAGGACTCGCAGTGGCGGTCTCCATCTTGCTGCCAGGTCACCGGGAGATAGCCAACAGATGGGCCCAGGCACACAGACTTAATCTGAGACTAACATCATTTGGGTGGAAACCTGCCAGGCTTTCACCTGTAGCCAGGGCCTGGGAAGCTCAGCGGGGCCACCTGTATGGCAACCCAGTCATGCACCAACCCAGTTGGGGGGTCATCTGTCCTGCAGAGTGATCAGCACTTGGATAAGGTCCCTGCAGCATCCACCATCTGTGCACCATGAAGGAGCAAACTGGCAGCACCCGGTTCACAGAGACAACCTGAGTGTAGCATTGCTTGGGGTGGGAAGCATTAGGGCTCCAAGGGCACCCACGAGGAAGGTAGCACACCAGCGATCTGAGCCAGGGGAAACACTGACATCCAGAGGTGCAGAATTACCCTTACAGGCTCACGGGAGGTTGAAACACCAGCCAGTGACAACAAGGCCAACTAACGCCACAGATAACCAGATGGCAAAAGGCAAATGTAGGAACATTAATAACAGAAATCAAGGCAACATGGCAGCATCTGAACCCAACTTTCCGAAGTCCTGGATACCCCAACACACCAGAAAAACAAGATTTGGATTTAAAAATCACTGGTCAGGATGCTGTTAGAGGAACAGAAGAGGGATGTAAATAAATCTCTTAAAGAAATAAAGGAGAAAATGGATCAAAAGTTAGAAGCCCTTATGAGGGAAACACAAAAATCAATCAACAAAGTTCAGGAGAATACGGATCAAAAGATAGAAGCCAATAGGGAGGAAATGCAAAAATCACTTGAAAGAATAGAGAACTTGGGTCAACAGGCAGAAGTCATGAAAGAGGAAAGACAAAAATTTCTCAAAGATCTACATGAAAACATGAACAAGCAAGTGAAGAATATGAGCACAACCATCCAGGACCTAAGAACAGAAGTAGAAACAACTAAGAAATCACAAAGGGAAACAACTGTGGAGATAGAAAACCTTGCAAAAAAATTAGGGGCCATAGATGCAAATATCAACAACAGAATACAAGAGATAGAAGTAAGAATCTCAGATGCCGAAGATACCATAGGAACCATCAACAATCAAAGAAAATGCAAAATGCAAAATGCAAAAAGCTTGTAACCCAAAACATTCAGGACATCCAGGACACGATGAGAAGACCAAACCTAAGGATTATAGATATAGAAGAGAGTGAAGATTTACTACTTAAAGGGCCAGCAAATACCTTCAATGAAATTATTGAAGAAAACTTCCCTAACCTAAAGAGGGAGATGCCCATAAAAATACAAGAAGCCTACAGAACTCCAAACAGACTGGACCAGAACAGAAATACCTCCCATCACATAATAATCAAAACCCCAAATGTACTAAAAAAAAAGAAAGAATATTAAAGGCAGTAAGAGAAAAAGGCCAAGTAATATATAAAGGAAGACCTATCAGAATTACACTAGACTTCTCACCAGAGACCATGAAAGCTAGAAGATCCTGGGCAGATCTAATGCAGACTCTAAAAGAAAACAAATGCCAGCCAAAACTACTATACTCAGCAAAACTCTCAATCACAATAGAGGGAGAAACCAAGATATTCCATGAACAAAACCCAAATTTACACAATATCATTTCACAAACCCAGCCCTACAAAGGATAATAGGGGGAAATCACCAATACAAGGAGGGAAATTATACCCTGGAAAAAGCAAGATAGTAACCTTCGGTCATCAAAGCCAAAAGCAGAAAACCTATCAAATATAAAAAAAAAATAAATAAAAAATTACAAGAAGCAATAATCACTACTCCTTAATATCTCCTGACACCAATGGACTCAACTCCCCAATAAAAAGACACAGACTAACAGACTGGATACGAAAACAGGACCCTATATTTTGCTGCATACAGGAAACACATGTCAGTGTCAAAGACAAGCACTACCTTAGAATAAAAGGCTGGAAGACAATTTTACAAGCAAATGGTCTCAGGAAACAAGAC
>BDUI01005363.1:4106-18701 GCA_002335545.1 Apodemus speciosus
GGGTTGATAGGAAAACAATCCCTTGGAGGAGACAGTAAAGAATACGGTGGATTACTGTGTACGGTTGGTGTGAGCGTGTGGATGTGCCACAGACCGATTGTGGGGCYSGAGTGGCTCCAAGAAGTTTGTGGTGCCTATCACTAGGAGTGACTGCCAGGTGGCTACTGGTGTGCCACAAGTGTGCGCTACCTATGCTGGCTGGGGGTCGTGGGGTGTCTGCTTTCCCAGGCACAGGTGCTTGGTGCTGAGCCAGATGCTGAAGGCTAGCCGCATCTGTGTGTTGGTACCACTGAAAGCCTCCCTCCCCTCCCCCTCCCTCTCCCAGAAACGGGCTGTTGCAGCCCAGAGTGGCTCTGAACTCCTGACGATCCTGCCTCCATCCATCTCCCAAAACACTAGAATTACTGCTGGTGGCTGCTGAAAGTTTTTCAGAAATCACAGATGACTCGTTTGCACCCGGGGTTTGGGAGAGTGCAAGCTCGCTGTCCTTGGAGGTAGAGGAGGAAGAGCGTCAGAAGCGGGCTCCCTGCCCCTTCATCGCCTGCCCACTCCGAGGAGATACTTCTCTGAAACCTCATCCTTTAGCTCCTAAATTCCTTTGGACTCCTCGCTACTGTTTCTGCATTTGTTTTCGGGTGAAAGCATTGCTCTGACAAGTCTTCATCTCGAGGGCTGACTTAGGCTTGGCAGTCCACTGTGTTTATCCAGTGATGGGAGCCCTCCAGCTCCCCGCCCCCAACTGACTGGGAAGGGCTGAGACTGGGCAGCCGTGGCTTCCCAGTGGCTTCCCGGTTAGGTCTATGCGGCCTCAGGAGGGTGCTGCAGGAGGGTGTCACTTTCAATGCAAGGGGCAGAAGACCTGGACCTGGAGGAATAAGGATCTGTACTGTACCTGCGGGACCCCGAGGGGCCAGAGCGAAGGCGCTTCCATAGCAGCCTGGGGTGGCCAAGGCTTCCTTGTCATCCCAGCATGTTTCCGGACTCCAGTTCTTGCAGGAATCGGGGTGGGGCTGAGGCGTGCCCCTCGGTGCCTCAGTTCTTTTCTTTGTAGAATAGAGATTAATAGTACTTGGCTTGCCCTGTAGGGTTACTGTGAGAACTGGCTCACTTCCTGTATATAAATAAAATGTTTGCACAGTACCTGACTTATTAAAACACAGGTGGTGTCAGAATTATGAGGGCAGGGATGGAGGTCCCCATGTGACTAGGTCCCCGCACACCTCCAGGAACTCACTTCTCACAGTCCATGGCTCTGAAGGGGTAGACAGGTGGAATCTCAGAGCCCTCCAAGTGGAGCGACTGTGGAGTGTCATTCCTGTCCCAAACTGTGTTATCTCAGCTGCTTTCTCAGCGACTCCCTGTCTCTTGGCAAGTCACAGGCCGAGAGGGGAAGTTGCAATGGCCAGGGATAGAGCGTGGGAGAGATGCTGAAGGAAAATGAGAGTGGCCTAGGGCTTCGATGGGCGCCTCTCCGTTGTGAGAACCACTGTAAGAGACAGCCAGATGGCCCGTGCACTTCCGGGGTAAGCTTGGGGCTAGTGAGGGGCAGAAGCTGGCATCCCTCTGCCTAGCACAAGGAAAGCTGGGACGAGCAAGATGCAGATGTTTGATCCTTGATCCAAAGCGGTTCCTGAGAGCTTGGGGACAGGCTGTGAGATCACAATTGAGCAACTGGTCCACATGGACCAGGAAACCCCTCAGGCTAGTCTTTATTTGTGTTGGCAGCATGAAAGACCCTATTCCTGCTGACTTCACAGAGCCAGCTCGGAGATGGTGCCCAGAGGCCTTGGAGGACAAGGAGACATAAAAGGCAGCATTGGGAGCTGTGGAAATATTTTGTGGGAGAGCATGAAAATGTATCTCCTGGGGCAGGGTGCCGTGAAGGGCTGCTGGGAAGCCCAGGCAAAAAGAAGCAGGACCTGCTATTGTCTCTGTGGTACACTGTCACCAGGCAGGGACTGCTTCTTTCCGAGAGGCCCCATGAGCTATTCCACAGGGTCTGGAGGACAGAGCCCTGATGAGCAGCAGGTGTGGCCCTGACAAACTTAACTCTCTGAGCATCCAGTGATGCTGCTGGGAGGGGGACCAGTGATGCTGTTGGGAGGGGGACCAGTGATGCTGCTGGGAGGGGGGACCAGTGTGCTGGCAACGCTTAAGGCCTGCTTTCCTGGGTGCACTTGCTTATGGTCCGAGTCCCAGTGTTACTGAGTGCTTAGATCCATAAACCCATTTACCTCCATTTACCTGTATTTCAAAAGAAACTGAGAAGCAGAAATTTGTAAAGGAAAATGGATTTATTAATAGTTTGGCCAAAACATGGGGAATGAAGGTCTAGTGTCTATCCCAGCATGCTTAGGGCTATCTTAGAATTTACAGAAAGACACAAGAAGACCAGGTGTGGCACATGCCTTTAGTCCCAGCACTTGAGAGGCAGAGGCAGGAGGATAACAGTGAGTTCAAGGCCAACCTGGTCTACATAATGAGCTCTGGGATAACAAGCACTACATAGAGAGATCCTGTCGCAAAGGAAAGGCACAAAGTGAGGGCACATATAAATTTAGCTGTGAGACAGGTTAACGGATCTCATCCAGAGGCACAGGCGACCTGGCCTGTGGTTGCCCCCACTTTTCCTTATACAAAGACTTTCATTCAAACCCAAAAAGAAGAAAACAGTCTTAAAAACCCCCATTTTTGTTTGCTTTTGGTTTTCAGGGTTATGGGGACTTGAGATAGGATCTTGCATAGTTTAGGCTGACCTGGCACTTACTATTTAGAGCAGAATAGTCTTGACCTCCTGATTCTCCTGCCTCTGCCACACCAACTCTGAAATTACAGAGTGCTGGGATTACAGATATGGATCACTGTGGCCTGCAAGATCTGCCCCTCCCCTTCTGTTTTTAGAGTCTCAAATAGCCCAGGTTGGCCATGCATTCTCTGTGTAGTGGAAGCCAACCAGGAACTTCTCCGTCTGCCTCTCCCCCTGAGAGCCGGGACCAATCATGGAGCACCACGCTCAGGTTACGCAGCGCTGGAGACTGAACCCTGGGCTTCGTGTGTGCGGAACAAGCACTCTAGCAATTGAACCTCAGACCCTGCTCTAAGAGAAAGTGCCCCAGGGACACTGTGAGGGGTAAGACTCCCACCTGGTCTGAGCCTGGGAGAGCCCTTGGTTGTTGGTTCTGTTCTTCAGCCATTTCCCAAGTCTTCCCACATGCCTGTAAAACAGACTAATTTTTGCAAGTGAAGAAAAGGTAGAGACCTCATGACTGCAGGAAGAGGCACAAGTGTCTTTTGATTGTTGTTTTGGTTTCTCTGACAGCGTCCACTGTGCAGCCTTAGCTGGCCTGCAACTCACTATGTAGACTAGGCTGTCCTCAAACCCACAGAGATCCACCTGCTTCTGCCTTTGTTCTGGATTATAGGAGTGTGCCACTACTCCCAGCTATGCATAAGTATCTCTTAGAATATTCCTGCCTCCCCCCTTAAAGGATTCAGCAAAATTACCCTAGTGGTCTATGATTATCCAAACATTCTAAATGTCTGTAACCCAAGCTCCAACCTTCTATACTCTTGACAGTAACATGTCCTGATCCCCACTCTAATGCTCTAGGATTCTGCACCCCAACGCCTCCCTGCCTCCCACTCTGTCAAGCTGACATTTACAAGCTACTGAGGAAGAAGCCTCAGAGGTTGGTTCAGCAGAAATATCGGAGAAACCCAGGAAAGGTCCCTTCCCTTCTAGCTAGACTAGATGAAGGATGGTGAAGTGGCCATGCTTACAGGAAGATGATGGTGAGCCCACCCCCCACCCCCACCCCCCATACCAAGCAGTGGAGGTAGTCAGTGTAGGTGTGGCTCTCAGGGATGACTGAACTCAGCGGAGGGGAACATTTGGGTACTTCTTGGGAGGAAAGAGCTGTGAGGACATTGGGTATCTCTGAGCACCATTGAGAGAAAGACAGGGCAGAATACATCAGAAGGAACCCGAAAGACCAACCCGTTTTCTCTGAGACACACCGGCCTCCTCTACCAGCCTTCGGTAGATATCAGCCAGCGGTGCTGCAGGAGTGCACATGCGCAGCTGAGCTTTACCTGTGTGGCGTTTATAGCCTGTCTGGTCCCCTCTCCTGGACTGAAAACCTGGCAAGCAGTACTAAAATTGCTCATGCGCCTTTTCCCAGACATCTGTGTAGCAGAATGCCATTATGCAGGGCAGTCCTCAGCTGAATAATGGCCCGTGAGTATGTGAATGAGTTATCTGATGAGTAGAAGCACAAACAACTACCCGGTCATCTCCCTCCTCTCCTAGCTCCACCCACAGAGAACTTGATCTCAGTTCTAATGCTGACAGCCTGCGGCTGGTCTGTCCCCCAGGAGAACATAGGAACCACTGAGGGTTCAAGTGAGGGCTGGTGTCGCCCCCGCCCCCCCCCACACACACACCGCCCAGGCATTTCCTCACCAATCCTGCCTCAATCTTCAGACTGAAGGGCCTGTAGCTCAGGGTCAGCCCAGGCAAACAAGCAAGAACACTCTAAAGGTGTTAAATGAGTGGAGGCAGTCCTGGGTCTTATACCTGGGAGGCTGGACGAGGTTGGGAGTGGCCCAGGCCCAAGCAGAAAAGAGACAGATGAGCAGGGCTGGGCTCGAGTCCAGGCTCCCACAGTCTGTTCCTCCAGTCTCAGGATGGAGTCCCCGGACACACCCTGGGCTCCGCCTTCATTCCCTGCTGTAGGGCCCGAGGACTGGATGGGGAAGGTGAGGAAGCACCATCTGCTCTCCAATCTCCCCCCTTATGACACCACCCCAGCTCTGGAAGCCTCCTCCCCAGCCCCTTCCCTCACGCCCGTTTTACTCTGCCTGCATCTGGCACAGCAGCTTCTCCAGCACAAACCCACTGCCCTTTCTCTTCTTCACAGGGGTCACTGGGCTCCTCGCTGCTCAAGGATCTTGAACACACCCACACACACACAAAGAAGAAAGAACAGTTCTAACCCCTGGACTCTATTCAGGGGCCCCTAATCACTCATGCATCCTCAGGTGACCCTCCCCCCAGGTGGCCATCTCCCCCAGGTGGCCCTCCCCCCCAGGTGACCCTACCTCCCAGGTGGCTCCCCCAGGTGACCCTCCCCCCAGGTGGCCCTCCCTCCCCAGGTGACCCTACCTCCCAGGTGGCTCCCCCAGGTGACCATCCCTCCCAGGTGACCCTCCCCACTAGGTGATCCCACCTTTCCAGGTGTGTCTGATACCTGTTCACCCCACTTCCTGATGTGCCACGAGGCAAAAATGGTGTGGTTTCAGGGCCAGCTCAGGTCCTTTCTGGGTTATGTCAGAGACTCCACAGGACCAGGCCCTGTGGCTAATAACCCCTTCTCTTACAGGGCACCCGCACACCACGTACAGCCTTAGTGAGCCCTCTCTATGGAAGCCCTGACTGCCTCTCACCATGGCCCACTCTCCACTCTTCATGGCTGACACTGACCAACCACAGGGCTAGAAAGTTAGGACAGAAAACACACACACAGACACAGACACAGACACAGACACAGACACAGACACAGACACAGACACACACACACACACACACACACACACACACGCACACACACAAAAGAACAGTTCTAACCCCTGGACTCCATTCAGGGCCCCTAATCACTCGTGCATCCTTTAGCTCTTCCCTTAACTCCAACGCAATGTCATGTGGGTGCCCCTCACCCCGTCGTTCCTGCCTCAGTGACCAGGGCCTTCACCCCCAAGCCCGGGACCTCAGACAGGAGGGGAAAGCCCTTCCATCCCACAGTCCACTCAACAGCCTTGTTCCCGAAAAGCTCCTGGGCTCTGGAGTCCTCGCTCGCTCGCCTAAGGCAAAGCTGAAAGGTAGCCAGAGTGTTTCCCTAAAAACAGCGCTCTGGTCCTCACGGGACACACAGGCCGCACCTCACAGACCTACAGAGCTTGGAGAGGCAACTTTCTCTTGATGTGCTTCAGATCGTCCTTTGGCGCAAGGTCAGAGACTTCCACTTTACCTCAGTAGCCCTGTGCATGGAAGTTTCACGGGACACGCACATCCCTGATAGTGTATTACTTGTGGGAGAGTTTAGATGGGTGACCAGGCAAGGTCGCAGCCTTGCCTTTTTACTATGTCCTGTGGTGGCTGGTCTCTTTGCTTCCCTTTCCCTCCCTCCCTCCTTCCTTCTCTCCCTTCCTCCTTTCCTTTCTTCCTCCCTTTCCCTGTCTGTCTGTCTGTCTGTCTGTCTGTCTGTCTGTCTGTCTGTCTGTCTGTCTGTCTCCATCTATCTCTTGCAGCCGGAGCTCACTAATGTTTAACTGACTGTGCTCTCCTCAGTGCACACAGAACATGAAGCAGGATTATCCTAGTGATTGGCTCCACCCAACCAGGCAAATATTTGTTTCTTTTTTACATGGGGGGGTGGGGGGAACCATAAATCCTTTCTGCTTTTTCTCTTTCACTTTGGCTCCTAGGATGCTTGGTCACCATGTTAGCTGGGTTTCCTCCCCTGATAGGTACACGTGGCCATTGTCTGAGCCATCCCGCGCTCTCTGGACAGAGGAGTGGCAAAATCAAAGCACCCAGAGTAACTCTTCTGAGAGAGTCCACTGGCTTCTTGGACTTTCTCCTTTTCTCTATTGTCTCTTCAGCCTCCTGAATCACAAGACACTGCGAATGGGCAGGGTGTGCGCCGGGTCAAAGCATTGTGTTCAAATCCTCGATCTGCTACTATGGCTCTTTCAGGGTGTGGGACGAACGGCTCRGAACAGTGAAGGATACCACTGCACCTCCCTTGGCTAGTGTGGGAGGGCTAGCTGGGCCAGTCTCAGGGCTCAGAACGAACAGTTCCTGGCACATTATAAGCTCTGTCCTGGGACAGCCAGCGGGGAGGCTCTGTCTCTGTCTGGAGTATTTGGTAGCTGACCTCCTCTCTGATGTTGGAGATGCCATCTCGGAAGTTTGGGCGGGGCTTCAGCCTGCAGCGCTGACGCTTCCCAGGATGCTCCAAGGTGCAAAGTTCACACTTTTTAAAAAGATTTATTTATTTGATGTATATGAGTACACTGTAGCTGTACAGATGGTTGTGAGTCATCGTGTGGTTGCTGGGAATTGAACTCAGGACCTCCGCTTGTCCCGGCTCCCGCTCGCTCCTGCAATRTTCACACTTTTAGTTCACTAAATTCGAGCTGATGTGTGGCCAGAATAGATCCAGTAGATCCAGAAGGGAGCAGAAGAGCTTGAACTAGTGCCCGTGCTCTCATGCCCACCCTACATTCCCCAGAGGCTGGCTTCTGAGCTGAACTGTAGACAAACACCATCACCTTTCTTTGTGCAGACACCGGGTGGGTGGAGGCAGAATGGGCCTCCACCTCCATGGTGTTGGGGTTGCAGGCATGTAGCAGCACATCCGCCGAGAACTGTGATACTCTCGCTCATCACTGTCACCCAGAAGAGCCCACCAAGTATAGAGGACAGGCGAGAACCTAAAATACAAGAAAGTGGAGGCCAAGGCTTTAGCAGAGTGGGCAGGCCTCCTCTGCCTGGGAACGGCCCTGTCCCCTCTAGAATTCCCACCAGCCTACCTTCTGCCCTTTGAACTCCAAAATGCAGAGGACTTGTCTTGAGTTTTTAAACCTTACATCCATTTTTATGTTGGTGTGCACACATATGCCTGTGCCGTGTGGGAGTGAGGGGACAACTTCCTGGACTCTGTTATCTCTCCTTGCCTCTTTGAGGTGGGGTCTCTCTTGTTTCTCCCGGTGCAGTCCATGCTCCTCCAGGTGTAGCTGTCCTGGAGACTGTCCACGTGATTATCCTGTCTTTGACACCCATTTCCTTGCAGCAGTGCTGGGATTACAGATGCATTCCGGTGTATGAGGCTTCTCACTCGGTCCTGGCTCAGCTCAGGCGGTGCAGTAGGGGCTTCTGCTCTCTGAGCCTTCTCCCCAGGCCGAGCACATTACCGTGAGCCAGCGGCTGAGTGGGTCTGTCAAAAGCTAACTTCTGAAGGGCCTTTGCTTGTTTTCTCTGTGTGGTCTGACCTGGGCCTTTCTAAGAATGAGCCCTCCACACCACTAAGTGGCCTTAAGTGATCTGTGTCCATGGGAAGCCTCGTGACCTGTCGGTGAGGGAGCAAAAGTCTAGCAGCCTTTGGAGAAATCAGGTCCTTTCCTTCCATCTCTGTCCTGGTTCTGCAAGAGCCTTGCACCATCTTGTTGCTAAACTAAGCTTAAACCCTGCATGGGCTTGGCTGGACAGAGTGCATAGGTACGCTGTTGTGTGTGCTGCAGACCTGTGTACTGAGTCTAAATATGAAATACTTCACGGGGAGGGGGGGTTACACCATGGGCACGGGCTCCCCGCTCTTCTGCTGGGAATCTGCACTTTCCTAAGATGGCAAACAGCAGCCCCGGATCCTGGTGGGACCCTGAAGGAACTCTGTGGGCCAGCCAGAGCACCCCGTACCCACAGTCTGAGTACACCACTCAGCATACTAGCTTGAAGTCACACCAACGCCCAGGGAGGCCGCATCTCCTCCTACAGAAACTGACCAGGCCTCTCCTCTTCCAGACAGAGAGCAGAGAATGGTGTTGACCCTCTCACATCTTGAGGGTGGCAACGAGCCACCGGATAGAGGCCTGGGGACCTAGGATATTCAAGAGCCCAGCCCTACCAGTGGCTCCTTCTCAGTTCTCAGTGGTCGGAAGAGCTCTCATCAGTTGCTGCAGGAAGCACAGTTCTGGAAGAGGTAGATACACTCAAGGAAGCCAGCAGTGGTCACCAGGGACAGGGCTCTTTGGGCAGCCTGGCTGGGTGGGAGCATCTGGCTTATGGTAGGTGGCACAGGGCAGAGAGGTCATTGTGGAAGAAGGCTCAATGCCCATTGCCTTTTGGTCACTAAAGGTCTGAGGATAGTGGGGCTTTTGGCCCTTCCAGGGAAGCCCGCACCCAGGGCTGAGCTGGCAGAGCCTGCTTAATCCCCTAAGCCTTCCTCCTCTTCTTATGCAACTGCTTTTGTTCTGAGGAAAGCTGAGGAACCTGTGGTGACCGCCACCTTACAAATCTGCTGCGGCATCTGGGCTGCCCTGGGACTGCGGGCCTGGGAAAACAGTGCTGTGGACTGGGAATTCTGGAGCAGCCTGCAGTGAGGCATGTGGGCAGCATGCGCAGAAGTCTTGTGATCTAGGCAAGGCCCCAGCTCCCTGCGCCCAGAACCACCCCTCTGCTGGGGTAGAGGTATTTCCTCTCCTGACCTGCAGAGGGCTTGCAAGCCAGGCTCCGGGCACAAATCAAAGCATTGGCATCCCGAGCTGGGTGGGCTTCTCCAAAGAGAGACAGAAGGTGGCACAGGAAAGGAAGACCCAGTAAGTCCTGCTACGTCCACCTGAGGAGACCCTAGCTCTCTGCTCAGCACACCTCTCTTAATTTTTCTCTGAAGCTCTCACCCTCTCTCATAGTAAATGCCACCAGAAGAGGAGAAAGAGGATAAGGAATAATCAGATGGACGGGAGGGGCTGTCCGGGCCAGTCAAGTACCCAGGCAGGACTACCTAGTGCCTTCTCCTGGTCCTGCCCAAGCTCCAGGATGGACTGAGGTTAGGGAGGAAGAGAGTCACCCCTGTTCTGCCCTTCTTTCAAGCCACCCTCCTTCTGAGGAGCTATTCTTGGTCCCTGGAGAGAGGTGTCTGGACACGCCTGGTTGGAGTCACAGACAACAGATTTGTTAATCTTGGGGTCTGGGTCTCTCTTAATGAGCCTTCCAGGCACTGCTGAGAAACCAGGGTAATTGTTCCCTGTCGCAGTAGTGAGCACGCTCTATCCACACTTGAGAGAGGCCAAGAGGAGAACTGGTACGTAGCTAGGAGTCTCCCTGTGCCCAGCCCTGGGCCTTGAGTGCTCCTTCCCTCCATCTTCCCAGCAACCCTCAGGCTAAAGTGATGGTCCAGTGGTCCCCATCACTAGGCTGAGTGGGCAGAGCTGGGGGTGACTTGCTCCTAGCCCAGTGGCTGACTCAGCCTTGTGCCAGACACTTGAGCAAGAGGATCTCCAGATTCAGCCCTGAGAGAGTGTCACTTCCCCTCCTGGTAGTCCCAGTTACCTCATCTGCCACCTCCCAGACTCCTGCAGTCTGTGGCACAGGAACTGCCTGGTGGCAGGGGCTGCTTCAGGAGTCTAGCTTGCTCCAGCGCCCGTGGCTTGCTGCGGGAGGTTGCTGTGTCGGGGGGAGTTTTCAGGTAAGGGTGCTTCCCTCCCCGGGGTTTGCCCACTGTGCACAGCACTGCAGTCCTGGGCTGGGAGCCGCAGGCCGAGCAGGTGCGGGTGGGTGTGGAGCCTTCTCCTTTCCTCTTTATTTCCTCTGCCTACTCCTGCCCGGAACTAGGCTGCACAGCACAGAGGGACAGAGGACTGGAGTGGAGGGACAAGGACATGGGAGCCTGGCTGTGTCTTGGGTGGGGAGGTGGAATACTGAGACAGAAATCTGAATTTGACTTCTGAATGAAAAAAGACTTTTTTTTTCCTTTCTGGGCCTTAACTTCTTACCTGTGACTTCAAGTGGCTGAGTATGTGTCTGAGTATTATCTGTGCTAGATGATAGAGCATATTTCTGTCTTTAATCCCAGCAGAGGTAGGCAATCTCTGTGAGTTCAAGACGAGCCTCTTCTGTAGAGTGCATCTCTTGTGAGTTGCAGGCCAGTAAGACCTTATCTTTAAACAACAACAACAACAACAACAAACCAAAAACCTGTCTTGTGTCCAGTTTCAGAGAGTAAAGAGAGTCCCCCGGGAGGGGCTGGGCGGGGACTCTGGAGCTGCTCAGGCGTCTTGGCAGGAACTAGCAGGAAGGATGCTAACATACAATGTAGCCTGAGGCTAACCCCACTGGGAAAACTCATTCCCTGAATCCAGGCAAGGCTTGTTAAGGGGAAGAGAAGCAGAGTAATTGGATGGATCTGGGAACAGGGCTAAATCTTTCTGGGAGTTTCTGTTCACATTTGACTCTGCTGGTCCTGATGGAGGGAAGGCCGGCAGAGGCACAGTGCTCGGTCCTGCCGCCTCCTGAAGGTCAAAGGCTAGCTCTGCGGCCGACTCAGCCTTCCAGTGCTGGGATTACAGGCTTGTACCGAGTGCTGTGCCTTCCGTGGTGCGTCCGCATGTGTGTGCCCGACAAAGGTGTGAATGTGTAGCCCGAGAGCACTTGTGGAATGTGTGTCCCTGGACACGCGCTCCAGTGCCAGTGGGAGTTTATACTACTGAGCCTCCATTTGGCTAGGGATGAGGTTCAGTTTGTTGCAAAGCATGCATGAAGCCCTGGCTTGGATCTTTAGCACTACGTGATTCTCGGCGGAGTGGTGATTATCTGTCATCCCCCCTACTCAGGATGCAGAAGCAGGAGGATCCAAAAATCAGGGTCATCCTCAGCTCTGTAATGAGTTCAAGGCCAGCCCGGAGAAATTTTTTTCTTTTTCTTTTTCTGTATATCCTTACTATTTGTTACCTTACCAGGAAAGGGTGGAGAGGAAATCACAGTTGAGAGAATTAACACTAACTATTGTCTCTAGCCTGTCCTCTTGCCTCACCCTGGAACTGTTCCTACACACTGTAGGGATCCCTACAAGACTGTCTTCAGTGCTGAGAATCTGTCTGGCTCCTCTGTGCCGCTGGCCTCCTTCTGAGGCTTGGAGCTGCCTCAGAGCCTCGATTGTCCCATTGAGTCTTTGTGACATCCCAATGTCTTCTGGAGATGCTACTAGTATCCCATTTTACAGGCAGGGAGATGGGAGTGTGAGGAGAAACGCCGGTCTCAGGATTCAGGGAGTTGAGCCTGCTGGCAGCGATGCCAACTTCAGTTCCTAACTCCTAACTTGGTTTTCAGCGCTGCAGCCTAGCTAATGCATTGGCTGTCTGACCGAGTGATCACCTCAGTGAAAGAGCAAATAGCTCTGTTGATCCAAAGCTGAAAGTGTGTGGCTGGGGAGATGGCTCAGTGCTTAAGGTGTTTGCCGTGCAAGGGTGAGGCTGGGGGTTCAGATCCCTAGAACCCATGTGAGCGAGGTAGGCCATCTGTAATTCCAAAGCCCAGGGGGTGAGAACAGGAGAACACGCTGGCCAGCCAGACTACCTGTGCTCACAAAGTCTGGGCTCAGCTGAGCCCATGTCAGTGAGTAAAGTGGACAGAAATTGAGGAAGATTCTAGATGCCAAACTCAGGCTTCTGCAAACTTGTGCAACACACACCCAAGGGTCCCCATACACGTGCACATGCATGCACATGCATCATACACGCATACACTTTCGCAGACCGGAAAGTGGAAGAAACAGTGCTTATTAATTTACCGAGCACCCAGGAGGTGCTTTCGGCCAGGGTGAGCTGCACCTTGGAGAAATTAAAGCATCATCTTTGGCTGAGGCAGGATGGTCCTGGGTGCAAAGCCAAGCTAGGCTCCATAATGGGTTCAAGGCCAGCCTACTTTTTGGAATGAGTCCGTTTCAAAAGCAAAGCGAAAGTTTACTTAGATGAGTCAATTAATCAAGCTGGGAACAGCTGCATTCCTAGCGCTTGGGAGGCGGAGACAGGGAGATCCTGAGTTCAAGGTCAGCCCAGCCCAAGCCCATTTTGAATGAGACCTTATCTCAGACCTACAGCTCTGAGCTGAGTTTCCTGCATCTCTGGAGGAGAGGCGAGTCGTCCAAGCCTCTGGTTGACTCTGATTTGGGGAGAGGACCTGGGACCCGTCTCTCACAGAGCTAGTCCATAGAGCCTGGCTGCTCTGTCTGCCTCTCCCCCGCCCTGGCCCTGGGCTACTTCCCCATTTGTCTTTGAAGTAGATTTCTATTTCAGTCTGGGTGGATCTGGCAACCCAGAATCCTACTCTTCTGTTCTCACTGCTGGTGTCTAGTTAGGGTCAGAACCCTGGCCTGGGCATGTGGGCACATGGGTATCTTCTCCTTCTGCCCAGTGCTGGATCTGATGGTGGCTGGAGCTGGGTGGGTGGCAGGCACACGTTGGTGCGTGGCTAGAGCCCAGACTGCATCAGTGGTATTTGTACATGGCCACGTGGATACCAGAGCCCTGGGGAAAAGCCAGGGGCAGAAGGTTGAGTACAGACTGGTGAGCTTGTTCAGTGGATAAAGGCACTTTCCGAAGATCCTACAACCTGAGTCCAGTCCCTGACCCGGGAGGAGGGAAAGGAGACCCAACTGCTTAGAGTTGTCATCTGATGTCCACATATATTGCTGAGGCCAGCACACACACAAGCATGTGTGCACAGGTAATACATAAATAAATAAACAAACGTAATTAACAACAGAAAGGTCTGCAGCAGTTGTCAGCTGAGCTGGGCTTCCCATGACAACTCTGGTTTCCATGGCCTGGGACAAGGTGGGAGTTTTCTGTGACACTGAAGGCAGYTTTTAGTCCAAAGCGAGGGAACCTCTGTCTCTGTCACACCAGAGAAATAGAAACAGCTGCTCCGATGAGTCACAAGGTCCTGAGGATGGCAGAGGTGTTACAGGGCAATAGAACCTTGGGGGGGGGGAAGGATTAGAATCAGCTGGGTTGGAATCCAGCTGTGGGGTTCTCACACATGTTATTACACCTCTGAGAATCTTAGTTTCTCTATCTGTAAAACGGAATCATAGAACCTACCTGACCAGCTCCTTGGGCAGGTAGAACAAGAGCATGTTTATAATAGGACTTGTAGGTCCTTAGGAAGGGCACCCTGGAGGAGACTTCCCTGGGCAGAGCTGAAATTTAAGGCAAAACACAAAACTCATAAGATATCAAAACCTAGGCTGAAGAGATGGCACAGAAGCTAAGAGCGCTTGCTGCTCTCACAGAGGACCCAAGCTTGGCTCTCAGCACCCACAGSGTGGCTCCCAGCCCTCTGTGATTCCAGTTCCTGGGTATCTGATACACACTTCTGACCTCTGAGGACACCAGGCAGGGGTGTGGTGCACACACACACACACACACAGAGAGAGAGAGAGAAAGAGAGAGAGAGAGAGAGAGAAGCAAGATACTTAAACACATAAAAAAATAAACAAAACTTTAGCATGTCAGACCCTACCCACCATTCACAAATTCTCGACATAGTGCAGGCTTCCCTTGGCAGCTTYGTCTATGCCCCATYGCATGACAGAGGTGCCGATGCCCCCACACAGGAGGGAGAGGAGAGACCCAGAGAAGCTAATCCCTCTTTGTGAGCTAATCCAACAGTAAAGAGGATAAAAATTATGTTCAATACGTGTCAAGAGTGTTCTTGGACCAGGCCTCCTGGCCAAACTGGAAATCTCCCCCTCCCACTTCCAGGTTTATTGCAGGACCCACTGGGGCCCCCACCCCAGCTTTATTACAAACCTAAGTTCATATGGTAACTCACGGTTACCGTTAAAACTCACGGTTGATAAGCAGGAAAACATGGAGCAGGAGTGTCAAACTTGCCAAAGTCATAGAGCTGGCAGAAGCAGAAGGAAGATTTAAACCCAGCACTCTCCCGTGCCAAGGGGTACTTATTTCACAAACAATGTGAGGCCTCAGAACAGAGATATATACAATAGAAATGGCAAAAATATGGACAAGGACACA
>BDUI01005363.1:46445-57095 GCA_002335545.1 Apodemus speciosus
GCGGCAAACACCTACCTATCCTTGCAGGGTCACCAGGGTTTCCAACCTAGCTCAACCAGAAACCAGGCTGCCTATCTATCACAGCCCACGGCCCACAAGATCTCCCCTTCAGATAGCTCCTTCCCTGGTTGCCACGGGTTATTAACTTCCAAGCTCCATCCTGCCCATCCCCTTGACCATCCAACCTTTCCATACTGATTTTCCCCAAAACAGGGTAACCTGCTGAGTTAACAGGTCAGTCACCATGTCTGCTCATTCTTCACAGAGGAGGACCCTGAGGCTCACAGACACCCAAATGGCGGCGTACGACTTTGTGTAACTCCAGCAACAAGGGATCTGGGACACATACATGCAGGCAAAAATACCTAAGCACATAAAACAAAATATAAATAAAAGCGGCTGGCATGGGATGCCACTCAGCTTAGCCAAAGTCTTTAAACATCTTTCCTCCTCACGAGTAAGGCCAGAGGCCAGGCCAGCTGACCTCAGCCAAGCATGGGGACCAGGCTCTTGGGGTCTATGACTTTAGCCCCCATATTCCCCATTTGTTCATCCGTGTTGAGGGATAAATACCTGTTTCAGAAGTGACATGAAGGTGAAATTTAAAAGTGTCCGCGGGGGTGATGCACACCTTTAATCCCAGCACTTGGGAGGCAGAAGCAGGCAGATGGATCTTTGTGAGTTTGAGGCCAGCCTGGTCTATAAAATGAGTTCCAGGACAGCCAGGGCTGTTACACAGAGAAACCCTGTCTCTAAGTACAAACAAAACAAAACAACAAAAGAGATTAAGAGTGTGAAGGAGCTGGGAAAGCACACGCTGAGCAAGTCCAAAGCCCTGGGTTTGCTCTCGGCAAACCGAAAGAACTCATCGAGGCGTGGGAGCCATCTTAACGGAGGGAGACAGTGAACACCTAAACTTGCTTAGGGGAAAGCTGGCCCACTCCTCACTTTTCAGACAAGGCAGCTGAGGCTCAAGGAAGCATTAGAGGCTTGTCTACTCTGTCACCCAGCAAGGCGGAGCAGAGGCGAGAGCCCAGTGCGCTCTCTTCCTTGCTCACTAATTTGCCGGTGGAGAGGGCGAATACATCTCACTTAGCCTCTGAGGCAGAGCTAAGTAAGATACAATAGTGTGAAGGTCTTGCAGGAGGCTTCTTTCAGCTCGGAAGGGCAGTCTCCACGTCTGGAGACTTCCTACAAACTAAGGGTAATCCGGAACTAAGAGAACTGCCTTCTTATCCTGGGGGCTGTGCGAGCAATCCTGCCTGGGGCCCTGCTAGAGCAGCGGTTGTCAGCCTGTGTGTCTCAACCCCTTTGGGGTCTAATTGACCCTTTCACAGKGGTTGCCTGAGATCATTGAAAATCACAGATATTTATATTATGGGTTCATGGTAGCAAAATTACAGTTACAAAATAGCAAGGATAATTTTATGACCGGGTCAGTACACCATGAAGAACTGTACTTACAGTTGCAGCATTGGGAAGGTTGGGGCCCACTGTGCTAGAGGCTGCCTTCCCCTATTGTGCACTTAGCATTCTGACCTCTTCCTGACTTGATCTCCACTGAACTGAGTATCTTTGGCTGGGACCCATATGGCCCTGGGGTTGGTTAGGAAAAGCATTCACCGCAGACCTTAAGTGCCTATGAAGTGAACGTGGGAGGAATGGGGCCTACACATAACAGAGCTGGGTGGGTTTGAGACAGACTAGACTCTCCTCTCTCCCCAAAGAGGCGGAGTTCTGCCCACCACCCACAAAGAGAAAGGCTGTTGGAGCTTAAAGGAAACAGAACCTCCTTCATCAAGATGTCTGAAGGAGCGTGATGATTGACGATTTTAAAGTCTGAATTTGAGTCACACCAAGAGCTGCCCTTTCCCTCTGACTTCTGCAATGGCTTTCGACTTCTCTAATAACATCTATCCCTAAGGGTGGCCTGAGGATTAAATAAAACACTTAAAATATTACCYGTGAGTCCTAGGCAGCCCATATATTTTCATTCATTTAGATGCGGAGTCCTACATTTAAACCCTCTGGGCAAAGAGGGACCTAACAGAGGTGGGAAGTTGACATCCCAGTAACCAGAACAATTTTAGACTTGCCAGACTGCGGCAGGGGAGGGAGGGGAGCTCTAGGGTAGATGATTGTTGCAGCCGGGAGAGACACCTTCCTGGTCTGGAGGGTGGAGCACCCACAGGTAGGAGTATAGGTTTGGCGGAGGGAAGTCGAGGGCGTTCCCGTGCAAACACCTTTTGTGCAGGAGGCCAAAGAAAGGGCAGAGTGCTTGGCAAAGGGGGCAGGAAACGCCTGTAAGCAAGTGAAACCTTCCTAGCTTTTCTATGGTTGGTTGTGGGAGGATGAAGTTTTATCCCTACAGTTTGGAGAAAGCGGAGAATCCTGCCCGCAGAGGGCGCAAGAGCCACGTACCCCGACCGCGGAAAGAAGTGGGGAGCAGAGTCATAGATTAGAGGCCACTAGGCCTTAGAGGGTAGGGGGCGTGGCAACTGGAAAAATGGCGGGGGAAGTTGTGTGTAATGGTCTTGAGTGGTGGGACTTCTAGAGCAGCATTGGGTGGGTTAAGGGACAGTCAGCGAGGGACAAGCCTGAGGGAGGTGGGATATAGGTGGAGCGTTTGGAAGAGTGAGGGGCGGGACATGGGCGTGGTGCGGCGGGATTCGCCGCCGAAGGATGAGTAAGGGGCGTGGTCTGAGCAAGGTGGGGAACCACAAGCGCTCCGGTGGGCCTGCCCCACCTACGTCTCCCTGGGCCCCACCTCTTTTCCGGCCAGGAGAGTTTCTGCGTGTACCTGAGTTTCTTCGGTGTGTACCTGAGTTTGTGGGTCTTGGGTTGCCATGTTGGAGCCCCTGCAGCAGAGGTTCCCGCGTGAAAGAGGTTGAACTGAGGGGGCTACGTTATGCAGAGCTGTCCACTCTGAGCTCCTGTGTGTGTCGAGTCCCCAGGGAGGTTCAGCCCGCGACTTTCCCAACGGACTCTCCTGGAGGGTCGTCTAGGTCTACAAATGTTCTAGCATCCTGTTTCTCCTTCGGCTCCTCCCCGATTCCCTCCCCCCACAGTGTTCCCAGCCTCGCGCGCTCCCGGAGCCCACCCCCTCTTTTGGGCGCCAGGCCCCGCCCCCCGCCCCCTTTCCTCTGCCTCAAAGTTTATTTGCAACAAAAGGGAGCAGAGAGCTCGCTGCTTAGGGGGAGGGTAAGGGAGCCGGAGCGGGAGCTCGAGGGGAGGCAGGCCGGCCGCCGGGCTTGGCAGGCGGACTTTGAGTGCAGGAACCGAGCCTTAGGCCCCTCGCCTGCAGGACCGCGATGCCCCTGGCCTCTCCCGCAGAGGCTAAGGCTGGGCCTGGGGTCGCCGCAGGGGCGAGGGGGGCCGCCCAGGATGGAACTCTTGCCTCTTGTAGCCTCGGAAACTTGATCTTCGACTGATAAACCTCTGCTCACGTCTCCGCACCGTCCTCCACAGCCGCCGCACGCTGCGGGTGCAGGACCCAGGCTCTCGGACCGCGGCCACTGCGTGCCTTCGGAGTGGGGGTGCAGGGGGGGTTGGCCGCGGCGTCCCGAGGCCAGCCCCCCCGGAGTGACTGCCACCAACCATGGCGGACGGGTCAACTCGGCCCCCGCTTTATCGCAGCGTCTCGTTTAAACTGCTGGAGCGCTGGAGCGGAGGACCGGGGCCGAGGGAGGAGGACGCGGACACCCCTGGGTTGCGGCGCCGAGCTTCGTGCCGACCAGCTGCGGCAGTCCCGGGCCAGCCCTCCCGGCGCGTGTCCAAGCTGGCGTCGGGGCCCCCGGCCGCCCCCGCGCAGCCGCGCCCGCTCCGCAGCCTCTCGCCATCGGTGCGCCAGCTCTCCCGGCGCTTCGACGCGGCGCGTCTGGACGACGACTCCACTGGTGCCCGGGACTGTTCCTCCGGCACCACAGAAGAAGCCCCGGAAGGCTCTGAGCGTGGGGCCTGGCCCAGCGTCACCGAGATGCGCAAACTCTTCGGCGGCCCGAGCTCCAGACGACCCAGTATGGACTCTGAGGCCCTGGGGTCGACCAGCCCCGACAGAGCTTCGTGGGAGCCCCCAACTCGCGATCCTCGGCAGCCTCCGACGCCACCTCCTCGAACGTGCTTCCCTCTGGCTGGCCTGCGTTCTGCGCGGCCGCTGTCCGGGCCCGGGATCGAGGGGAGGCGACGTCGGCAGCACCAGCAGCAGGAGCGGGCGCAGCGTCCGGCGGATGGTTTACATTCTTGGCATAGCTTCTCCCAACCGCAGGCCGGGGCCCGGGCCTCCTCCTCCTCCTCCTCCATTGCCTCCTCCTATCCTGTCAGCCGCAGCCGGGCTGCTAGTTCCAGCGAGGAGGAAGAGGAGGGACCGCAGCCGCAGCTTGGGCCTCAGAGTCCGGCCTACCTCGGCGGCCACTCTTCGGGCAGTGACGAGGACCCAGATGGTGAGGATAGCCGTCGCTGGAGAGGGAGAGGTCTCCGGCCTGGAAGCTCTCTKTTGGTTCATGGSTGCAGCCAGGACAGTGACGAGCTAAATCCGGGGGGCTTGGGATTAGCGGGGGGTGTCAGGAGCCCCGAACCTCCGATGTCTCCAAGAACCTCAATGGAGGAGTGGGGTATTGGCACACAGCCCTGCGTCCCAGGTCCYCAAGAGAGCTTAAGGCCTATGTCCGACACTGGGGGTGCACCTTTCCGTGTGGCTAAGGTGAGCTTTCCTGCATACCTGGCCAGCCCTGCTGGCTCCAGAGGTAGTAGTCGATATTCCAGCACTGAGACCCTCAAGGATGACGACCTATGGTCAAGCCGCAGTTCTGTGAGCTGGGGTGTATATCGATCCCCAAGTTTTGGAACTGGAGATGGACTCCTTGTGCGTCCCCAGACTAGGTCCCGCAGTAAGGGACCTGTAGGCACTGCCAGGACGCTGAGGGATGGAGGACTGGAGCTAGACAAGAACCGACAACGCAAGTCCCTATCGAATCCAGATATCGCCTCGGAAACCCTGACGCTGCTCAGTTTCCTGCGTTCAGACCTTTCAGAGCTGAGGGTCCGAAAGCCCACTGGGGGCCCTGGGAACAGCCCTCTAGATGGCAGGGACTCACCGTCAGCAGCTAGTCCAATGGAACAATCTGAGTCCACGCTGTCTCAAAGTCCAACATCACCCACCACCCGGCCCACCCTCAAGGACCTGACAGCTACCCTGCGCAGGGCAAAGTCGTTCAGCTGCTCAGAAAAGCCCATGGCCCGGCGCCTGCTCCGCACCAGTGCTTTGAAGCCTAGCTCCTCAGAGCTCCTACTGGCAGGGTCTGGGGCAGAGGAGGATCCATTGCCACTCGTGGTCCAGGATCAGTATGTTCAGGAAGCCCGTCAGGTTTTTGAGAAGATACAGCGTATGGGTGCACAGCAGGATGATGGAGGTGATGTCTGCCCTAGAAGTCCAGATTGGGCAGCAGCTATGACCCAAGGGCAACGGTCTCAGGAGGAGCTCTCTGGCCCTGAGTCCAGCCTGACAGATGAGGGCATTGGAGCAGACCCTGAACCTCTTAGTGCTGCCTTTAGCAGCCTAGATCCTGCAGGAGTGTGGCGACCCCTTTCCTCAACTWCAGCTCAGACAGACCACCACCGTGGGACGGGGACAGAAGACAGCCTGGGTGGGAGGGCCCTTCTGTCTCCTGAGACCCCTCCGACACCGGSTGCCCTCCGAAGGAGACGAAAACTCCCACCCTCGGGCCCTAATGGAACTGAACTGAGTAATGGGGAGACAAGTGAGGCCTACAGATCCCTGAGTGACCCTATCCCACAGCGTCATCGGGCTGCCGCCTCTGAGGAGCCCTCAGGGTTCTCTGTGGACAGCAACCTTCTGGGCTCCCTGAACTCTAAGACGGGGCTTCCAGTGACCCCAGCTATGGATGAGGGCCTGACCAGTGGCCACAGTGACTGGTCTGTGGTTAGTGAAGAGAACAAGGACTATCAGGAAGTCATTCAGAGTATCGTTCAGGGGCCTAGTGCCTTGGGGCGTATGGGAGAAGACAGGGTTGCTGGCAAGGCCCCCAAGAAGAAATCTCTGAGTGACCCTAGTCGCCGTGGGGAGTTGACTGGGCCTGGGTTTGAGGGCCCAGGAGGGGAGCCCATTCGGGAAGTGGAGCCCATGCTRCCTCCCTCCAGCAGTGAACCTATCCTTGCAGATCAGTGGGCAGAGCCAGGAGACCCTGGTCCTGCCAGGGGCAGGGCACAGTCGGAGAGGTCCCTACCTGCCCCACCTGCTTCCTCCACTGCTCACCATGGCTTCCATCTTGACCCCAAGCTGACCAATGTCCTCTCCCCTCGGCTCACCCGTCGAGGCTCCAAGAAGCGCCCAGCCCGGAGCAGTCACCAGGAGCTTCGGAGAGAGGAAGGCCACCAGGACCAGACTGGTGACCTCACACAAATTCGGTCCTCCTCCAAACATGTTCGCCACGCCAGTGTGCCTGCCACCTTTACACCTATTGTGGTGCCTGAACCTGCCACGGCCGTGGGACCCACTGTGGCTGTGCCGGAGCCTGTGGGCATTCCCGTTAGAGGCCATCCCACGTTGCAGGCACCATCACTCGAGGATGTGACTAAACAGTACATGCTGACCCTTCACTCTGGTGATGTTCCTGCTCCAGGTCCTGTGGACCTGCCCTGCTTGCCTCCCCCTGCACCGCCCTCCACTGAGACCAAGCCCTCCGGGGCTGTCAGGGCAACTCCAGAAGAGCCTGCCCCAGCGAGCAAGTGCTGTAGCAAGCCACAAGTGGTAAGTCCTTTGGAAGGAGATTGGGGGAGGGTACAGGAGAGCGGTGGGCACCAAGCTGGCAGGAGCTTTTGTGAGTACTCATTAGGCAGGTGTCCAGACCCGGCTCCTGCGAACTCAGGACCTAAAGAGGCTTCAGGATGCTGCCAGTGCCAGAGGATCTGTCTGCCCCACCGTGTTCCGGTGGCTGTTGCAAGGGCTCTTGAGATGTTTCTTGTTTCTGAGATTCTCATGGTTCTCTGTTAGAAGTGCACTTAGAAGTGTGGACGAAGGTGATACATTGAGCCAAGGCTCCAGCCTCAGTGCCCAACTCCTGGCTGATCTCATTTCAGGCCTCTAAGTCTATTCCAAGACCTGGGAGACTTAGGGACCAGCCTTACTTTAGGGAGCAGCAGAGGGCTTCAGGGGTCCAACCCCAGTCTTGTCCTAGTTTTCTGACATTGGCCTCTCTTGTGACCTCACCTCCTCATCTATAAAACTGGATCTGAGGGATGTGGATGACGCAGATCCACCCAGGTGGTGTCGCGCAGAACGGGAGCGTCTGTGTTGTGAGTTTGGGTCGTCTCCAGGACCAGAGCCGACACACTAGACTTCAGTTAGAGGAGCTTCGAGCTAAAGTTGCTAGGGAAGTGTGGGGACAGACTTCTTCTTGGTGGCAAAGGCCCTCAGAGGGACTGAAAGCAGCTCTGGTCCCTGTAGACAGGGCTGCCTCTGTGGATGGGGTGGATGCTCTGGCCCCTCTTCTGCCTCTTCACCTTCCCACCTCCTTCCTGTTAATCCCAGCCCCTCCCCCCCCCAGGGCTCATTCTCACCCTCCTCAAAGCTCTCCCTTCTCTTCCCTTGCATCAGCTATGCCTGGGTTTTGGCTATGGATTCAGACTGGCTCTAGGCAACATCTCCAGCACGGGAGAGTTGCAGCTAGCTTTGCAGCTCTGGGCTGGAAGCTGAGTTCAGGGATGGCCTGGGGTTATGTCAACTGTGGCCTGCCTTGGCCCCCACAGTGTTGCTGACTTCAGAAGCTGGGAAACCCTACACCCCGGACTAATTTGGTCAGCTGGCTTTTTAGAGCCCTTCAGGGCCCTCTTACTCCCTGTCTCTGTTTCTCTCCCCTCCTTTCTATTTCCCATCCCAGCTCTGCACTTCCGTGTGGAGGAGCTAGGGATGGACAGACAGGGACTTGGTGGCAGAGGGGGCTTGTGGACCTGGCTTCCCTTCTGAGATCCCATTAGCGGAGCCTGAGCACCAGGGCCAGTTCTGTGCTCGGAGGATGGAGAAGGGAGTCCCAGCTCCCTCTGCCATGTGACGGGTCCTGTCAGTATAGTGGGAGTTGAGGGGACCGCCTAGGGAGTCTGGGGGACAGGCACTGAGGCCAAGGAGAAAGTTTCTTAGGACTTCAGATTCCTCAGCAACCTCCCTTCCCGGGAGCTGTGACGGAACTGTCCCCTCATGTACCAGCTTCTCCTGGCCCTGCAAGAGGCTTTCTCTGATCTCGGGTCTCCCACGTCTCCAGGCCGAGTTGGATGTTCCCTCTCACCCCTTAGAAGAGAGAAGGGCAAGTCTGTAATTAGAAGCGTCAGACTGGAGATCCACAGGACTTGTCCAATCCCTGTTCAGTGTGGATCGCTCTCCCTTTCTGTAGAATGGAGATGATGGGCTGATGCCCAGCAGGCTCTGTAGGTGGGTGGTGGCGTGACCATTCCCTCCCTGGGGGCAGGAGGGAGGACAGAACAGGCTCTGCTGCCTCAGCTTCTTCTGTGGCTTCCTCCTCCCCCACTGCCGTCTAAGCACTGGGTTACCTGGTGGACTTTATTAGGCTCGGAAAACATTTGCTCCTTCCATCTGCTACCTTGAATTTCTTCCTGCTCTCCTTGTCCTTCTGGCTTCAGAAAGATGGGGAGCAGCTGTCCACTYCCCCCTTCCTGCTGGCTCCTCTTGAGCAGACAATGTTCCCTTGTCTAAAGCTTGGGGCTCCAGTCACGATCCCGGCATTGTGGGTGGAGATGGCGTGGCCTGGCCTTCAGAGTGGGAGGGGACAAGAGGAGTTGTCATGTTCTGCTTCCGGAGTGTGACCCGATGGAAAGTGCTCAGAGGAGAGGACTGGGGTCTCAGTAGGCCCAGACGTGATCTCTAGCAATGGGGCAGCCCCTCGTGCTCAAGTGTGTCTCTCAGGTTAGAACTTCCCACGCCGGAAGGAGTCAGGGAGCTCGGGTTCCATGCCCTGCTTAGCCTCCGACTCTCTCTGGACCTGAGCAGTCAGTCACCTTTAGGACTTAGTTTTTCCATCTTTGCAGTGAGAAACTGGGAAGCCTGATCTTTGAGGTTCTGTAGGAGTGGCTCATTCTGCAGCCTGGCGAAGGGAATGGGGTGGGGGAGTCAGTGTGACCAGAGGAGAAAGTCTGCTCACTGCGACTGCGACTGCGACTGCGAATGCGGCAGCTCAGCTTGTGGCACGCCAAGGGCCTCCGGGTTTCTCTTCATTCCAGGTCTCTGGCTTCTTCCAGTCAGGTCCATAGTTAGCACTACGTTGCCCACGGACCACCCTTTGCACCAAGGCATTCCCGTTGGACTTCGGAGTAATCTTAGATAGTTCATTTCTTCTGCCTGGTGCCCCTTGACACTTGAACCATCTGTAGCCCAGAAACAGGTAGTGACTTGTCTCCGCGAATTGTAGATAGCTGAATTCATGCGACTTTGGCATACTGAGGAAGCTGTAACACCGGCGGTCGTTGTCCATTGTGCGCCCGTTTTGTGGCAGACACCAATGGTTTCTTGTCATGTGAAAGGTCACGTATTCAGAGTATTGGAGTTTCTCTGAATCCTAGCTTATCAGTGTCTTAAAGAGATTGGATCAAGGGGYTGTTCCCAGTTTCCAAGTGAGACTGGCCTGCCATCTGAGAAGGAACAGTTGGGGCATCACTTACGCGTTTTATTGTAACMGCCTGAATGTGTTCGCGGTGGTATTTAATTCRCCAGGGCCTGGGGTTGGGTGGAAAGAATTCTGAGACCCGAAAAGGGAGAATGCTGAGCCCAAGGCCACACCACAAGGCCAGGCAGAGCTGGACCCAAGCCCTAGACCCTCTGGCCTTGTTCCTCTCCCACTCGCCCAGCAGCCCTGGCACCCACCTCAGCCTGCCCAGCGGCCCTGCCTTCTGCGGGGCAGCCCTTCCCCCCCTCTTCTGTCTGGCTGGCTCCCCTTGGCGGGGACTTGTGGAGGCAAGTTTCCCTCCCGCCCCTCCTTGGCAAATCTTTACTGTGATTCCCCCACCCCCCGTGGAAACTGCTTCCGTGAGGAGGGGATGAGGTGATAAGGACTTTTGGAATTCTGAGTAGTACCAAATATCTATAATTAAAGTCTTGTCACCCAGCAGGAGGGTGGGGTGGGGGAGGACAGGCAAAAGTGTTGTCCTTTTCAGGGTTTGTTCCCTGCCCCCTTCCTTCCTAGGACCCTGCGGTATTGGAGGAGAAGGGTTGCTCTCCAGGAATGAGCCCACCCAGCAGGGAAGAGTTGGGGGAGGGACCAGAGTCGAGTGTGACATTTTCCAGCCCTACATTTCTGGAACCAGCTGGATCTGAGCCGCTGCAGCTAATCCTGTCCCCAGCCCCCTCTCCCGGTGGTGTAGGGACTTGTCCCTCCTGCTTCCATTCCTCCYGTCTGATTGCKGCCGTCTGTTTGCTGCCRCAGTGGGATGGAGCCATCCTCRGGCAGCCTGGGARCTGAGGCACTCATCTGAGAGGGAGCTTAGGATGGCCGTCTGCTGGCTCGTAGGGGAGGCTGGTGAGGGGACGAAGCAGCTTGCATCGTGGAACCTGGGAGAAAGGATGGGTTCTAGACATGAGCAGAGGCCAGGAGGAGGCTTTCCCGGACAAGCTGTTGCAGTAGAAGTTTG